>WYDF02315961.1:0-14704 GCA_009867245.2 Adranes taylori
GTTCTTCCTGTGCTAACTTACGGAGCAGAAACATTAACACTAACAAAGAGGATCGTAAACAAAATTCGTGTTGCACATAGAGCCATGGAAAGGTCAATGCTGAGAATATCCCTGAGAGATAGAGTTTCTAATACCAGACTTCAACAACTGTCTGGAGTGACTGATGCGATAGAACGCATAACGAGATTAAAGTGGAACTGGGCTGGACATGTGGCAAGAATAACAACAGACGATGGACAAAGCTGATCCTAGAGTGGAGACCACAACAAGATGCCCTTCGAAACAGGGGTGGCCCACCTACACGGTGGACTGATGATATCAGAAGAATCGAACCAAACTGGATGAGTACAGCACATGATCGAGGACGCTGGAGTAGACTACGGGAGGCCTATGTTTAACAGTGGACACAACTTGGCTGATTGATGATGATGATGATGTCATTTTCCAGTTTCTTATGATTGATATCTTTCTCACGAAAGAACAATTTTATGTCTTCCAAATAAGAAGAAAAGTCCTTCTACACGTTACACCTAGAAAGGCAGCGTTCCTTATTGTGAAGTTTGAGTAAGTCTGAGTATTTGTTACACGTTTTGTCCAAGAGTTCTTAAACTGACGATAATAGAGAGGTTTGGCTACGATGCTGTTAATCACCTTGATTACAAAATTTATGACAGGGTTGTATTTAGAATACAATTTGATGAAAATCTATATTTTTCCCCATTCTAAGATTCCTGTATCTCTTCTATTTTAGGATATACCAATACTGTCCCTATAAAAATGTACACACCCTTTATACTATTTAATGCTCGATGAAAAATAGAAATAGAAATAATTACTATCTTTTACATTTTTATATCTTTATTTAGAACTAATTTATAATTGCATTTATAACTAGAGTTTTATGTAGAATAAAGAACTTTTTTATGTTTGAAATAATTCAGGAAATAACTATATAATAATTATGAAAAAAATTACTTATACTGTTTTAGATACCTTCCTAAGAGTGTTTTTTTTTTATATATTTTATACTGAAAATTTAAATATCTAGAATGTTATTAAAAACGCTGAAAAAGCCATCACCATCATTTGGCATTCTATTATGAATACTGTCATTGCTACTGTCATCGCTTTCGTCACTAGATGACGTCTCATTTGATTTATTATTATCCAAACCAGTAATAATAAGTGGCACACGACGTTCTTCATTTCTCTTAATACCATTGAGAAATGAGTCCACAAATTTTTCAATCATGTTCAAACCCCCATTCAAGTCTTGATTGATACCATGTTTGAAATTGTTGAGGTTCTCTAGAGTTGGAAAGAATCTATTATGAAACGAGCCAAAAATGTCTTTTGTCATATTGTTTAAATGTGATTGCAATTTTTCATTTTCATCTTTAAGGTCCTTATAAATTGATGAAAATGATGGCTTAACAATATCCGTAAATTTGTTTAGATATGTATTTAATTCTCCTGCTCTATTTCTAAAGACGTTGTAAAGTGATGGAATTTGTGGAAATATAATATTGGAAAATTTAATAAACTTTTTATTATCTGTATCTTCTTTTATGTCATTTAATAACTTTGTAGAATTGTGTTGTACATTTTTTTCCTGTTTAAATATCTCTTTTTTATCATTTGATTGTGATTTGTTATTTTTTGTAGCCTTTAATAAAACGTGGATTTTAGTAGTTATTATATTACGATTACTGGCTTTGTTAGGTGCAATTCCAGTACTACTTTCAGTATTTGTTTTTATTGTCTTTGAATCTTTTGATTCTGTGGTTGTCATTTTGGCATTTTGCTTATCATCTACGTGGAAAACCAGTATGTTCAAGAGTCCGTCATCTCCACTAGGAGGGTTTGTATTATTAATAATTTGCGTGATTTCTGGTTTTGTTGTATTTGCATGTTTCTGTTTGACGGAGGTATTCTCATCTGAAATAATAATCCAAGTTTATTCATATAAATATTACAGAGGTGGCTGAATCTAGAATTGTAAAAAAACTATTTCCAGAAATAAAACGTAATATACAATGTACAATAAGCATATGAGATTAACAATAAGTATTATATAAAACAAAATTAATACATGATTACCAATAAAAAAATAATAAACAATAAAGATAATCAAATTTGTGGCAGTAATTAAGCATTTAGAAAATCATTAAAATTATTGGAAACAAATGAAACAACAGTCCTCTTCATCTAAGAATCAAAAAACTTACTCTTAACTAAACTAAAAAGTAACGCTTTTAAAGACAACATTGGCCCTGTGTTCGAATTTAAATCCAGAGTTAATCAATATATCTGAAAAAATATATATTAATCCAGGACCGCGCCCAAGGTGTGTTGACGCCGGGTACCAGGCAAAATTTGACACCCTTGAAAAGACAACTTTAAGGACAATTATTTCCGATCAATGATTTGCTGCGCCGAAGACCTGCCGCCTGAATGCATTGCATCCCCGCTTGGTGCGTCCGTGTTTTAATCAATATATCAAGAGATAATCATACAATTGGTAATATAAATATGTGTAAAATAGTATGCCGGCCAACTTCCATCATAATGTTCTTTAATATAAAGATTAAACACACACGTGTCTGATGAGGAGCGAAATTCCGATACGATATCGACGGATAACAAATTATTTGTGAAAATTGGTATGTCGGCCAACTTCCATCATAATGCTTCTTCAATTGACTCACTGAACAGGTGAACAGCTGTCCTAAAACTTTGTGTATACTTGGAAAATGTCGAGATACACAAATCACCAAAGTGGCTAAATGTAAATCAGAAAAACAACTTAATCTTTATTAAAAAGCTTAGCAATTATATACAGATGAAAACAAAAATAACGTAAGTAAACAATAGAAAAAACGCACGTCTTGTGCATTATAATATAAGAATAAAAGTTTAAAAAAGAATAAAAGGAAATAATTAAAATATAAGTGCATTCTAATTATGTCCCAAATACATTTTGATATTAGTTTAGATGGGTACAATAAATCGTTTGTAGAACATAACCAATAAGTCAGAGAATTCAATGCGTTTTTATGTAGCTGATTTTACATGTATTATAATAAAAAATATATTTTGTAATCTAATCGTGACCTAGACTGAATGTGATATTTCTATAAGATTTTGACATCGCGTATGCGATCGTATTTCATATAAAACAATTAACTTATTGAAACATTTGTCTATGCATAAGTTTTTCTATATAAAACAAATTAAAATCTGAATTATACGAGTACTGCTTGAAAAATATTTTATATATTTTCACTGTATAGTTTGACGGAACAAATGGTACAACAGTAAAAATACACATTTCGATGTATAGTGCCTGTAGCATATTGTAAGGTTAATGTATACAGATTAAACACACTCGTACCTAATGCGTACCTAGTTTATTTGTACTATAAATAACATCTAAAGTTAAAACATCTAACATCTAAAATAAATTGAAAAATTGTATTCTATGTAAACAATGTGTACGAGGCGATATAAATATTTTCTGGAGTGTTTTTGTACTACGGCAGAGTAAATTTTTGTTACTCTGAGAAGGTCTCTCTTTTGGGATGCCAATGCTTCCCATTCTCAGAAATTGAGTTATCTTGTTTTCCTCCAGACACAGCCTACATATTGTGTTTCTGCAGCATGTAGTCCAATTTATTTCATTTATGTCCTATTAATAAACTGATTAACTTTTTGATATTCTTTAGCTCGAGTTTTAGCAAAACTTAGAGGTTTTGATCCTACAGGCCTTTCCTATAAAGATCTACTATGTTTATTCCTTGCTTAGAATACATCAGAAGCCGTCAAAAATATAATCACAAAGTCAATAAAATAATAGATAAGTAAACAACTTTGTGAACTTAGTAATACCGGATTATCATTAATTCAATTAATTAAAGTTTGGAATAAGCAATTCTCTAATAATTCATCTATTCAATGAGTAATCCTCTAAAGTAATATAAATTGACTAATAAAATCTAATTCAATTTTTTTTAATACATACAACTTTAAAATCAATAATAACAATTAATGAAATAGTAATATTAATGTAAATTAAAATTATAAAGATGTAACTCGCTTAAAATAAATATCCCGTAAATTGTCAAACATACCGCTTGACGCGGAAATATTATTAAAAGATTTGCCGAGTCATCTGGGAAATTATCTTCATTCGCTCCGACATTCACGCTCGTTTATTCATAAAGAATGCCACGCTCTAACATGTTTTGCCGCTTGCAATACCAGATACGGCGACAGGCTTTACCGTATATTTGTTGAGTGCATTTTCTACACAGATGAAGAATATATTTCTTTATTGGGATATTTCTTTTACGGAGACGATTTTACTATTTTTAACGATTCTATCATTCTTTTTTTTTACTGGAAAAAACGTTAACGAATACTTCCACCATTCGTTTTTTAAATAAGTCGTTAAACTTTGCATCCTATTGGTCGTTTCGACAAATCCCATTGGTTATTATTCTACGTGTTTTAGCAGAAGGCGTTTTCAGTGCAATGCTTCGATCGTCTAAAGCTACCCAGTACCGTCTGGAAGCTACCACTACATACATTTCCGTAGATAACCGTCACAAAAGCAATTCTACTTTGATCGTTAGAAATCTCAACGGATCAGAAAGAAAATTTTCTATTGTCGGAAGTATAACCTTCCTAAAATTTTGCGACAGAAGCTTCCGTCTTTTTAGCAACCGACACCGTCGAATGCCACTGGTCAGCCGACCCGTCTGAAGCAGTACCTTCCCAGAGAATTCGCATAAGACGCCGGTTAAGCTAGTATTCTTCAGACGCATCTTGGGTGTTATTCTGATAGTTCTTGAGTGAGGACCTCACACAGCTCCAACATATTCTCAGACAGTGAGCTAAATTCGCAGTTTTTAATCTGTTTGGCATTTATAGTAAGCGCCGCTTACAAAAATCACTTATTTTATTTAAAATTAAGTTAAATTCAACTACAGCCAATAACGTCAACGAAGCGGGAAGCCTATCATCAGCACACTGATACAACGGAGATGATATAGATACAACTCTTGAGGCACGTGAACAACACCGACAACGACTATTCCGTTATTAATGAATCCTTCATCACAACAAATTCATTTTCTACGTCATAAAACTTCATCACTTCAAGACTCGCTAAAAATACGGGATTTCCGATTCAATCATATAATAGACAAGTAAGCAGACAGGGACTATATTTTATCCTACTTTTTAGTAAATTTGGAGGAATTTGGAGATGTAGGAAATTCTTATGTAACAATACATCATAAAAAATACGGTGATAACAATCCCAATTATACACCACATACTGACTGATTCATCGAAGCCAACCATAGTTCTCTCAACTACGAATGTCGTGAAGATCGTACAAAATCGCTTTGTTGATTTCGCTTTTTAAACATTTAAAATGTTTTCAAAAAATGTTTAAAACAAATGATCGATACAACCTGTCCAGGCGAGATCTGGACTCCGATTCTAAACACAACCTGTCATTTTTGTGGTCTATCATAAATAGTTTGCACGTCTGATAGATGTCATTTGAACATATCATTTGCTATCATTTGGCTGCTGACAGATCATTTCCCATCTGTATTTTAGCGGAAAATTGGAATTTCAGGGATTCGCCGGTAACGATGACGCAGAGATCGGCGACATCTTTTCATTACATTTGTGATCTCGCATATTTTCCATAGGACACAAAAAATAAAATTGAATAAAATATGTGATAAAACTGTGATAAAACTGAGAGAATACAATTAATCGCTCTTATTTTATTTTATTTAACTTACGTTGATAGTTATATGTAAAATGTAGAAAAAGAAGTATTGTCGATATTAGCATTATCAAAATTAATGCAAAAGCAATTTTCCATATTCGGCTCCATAGTACTGATTCACGCTTAGAATCATTTGATCTGAAAAAGTTATTTCATTTGTAGTAATTAATTACTCAACATTAATAAATATATTTGGCTTTGTTGACTATTTGCCATCATTACTTAGGCAATTTGTATAGAATCAGTACAGATGAATCTGTTTTTACAGATAGAGAATAGCAAATACCTAAATTCCAAGAAATTTTATACAAATAGAAAAATACATTATAAAGATCGAGCACAAAACTAATATTACTAAATAAATATACTTTAAGAAATATAACTTGGTCACAGTTATATTTCTTTGGCCTTAAGTAAACTAAACTTAGGCTATTTTTGTAATAAGTGCACTTTATCGATAGGTAGCAAATTATTTGTGAAAATTGGTAAGCTGCCCAAATTTCAACATAGTGCTCTTTCATTAGACTAACGGTACAATGGTAAAAATGCACAATTTTTAAGTATAGTCCCTGTAGCATAACAACAGATCAATGCATGACAGATCGGGGAGCGAAACTCCGAAAAAGAACCCTTCATACGTTAGTTTTTTTTTACATAAGCTTATTTATAGAGTAGAATATAAAACGTAGAAAGGAAACTCGCATTTGCGTTCTAGATTATTTCTCTCTTTTAATTAACTAAAAGTCAAAGACTTCTGCACTGGCAACCCAATCTTTTTTAAAGGAATCAGAACTTCCATATTTTTTTTGCAAACTCTGGCTTTAAAATAGGTCAAATGGAAAAGTTCATTGGACTTGCATCTGCTGAATTCGACAGCCATTGTTGAGCCGATATGAAAGGTGGAACACTCACACAAGCTTTATATGGTGATGTCCAATCTTGCTGAAGAGCTACTGTTTGCAGCCGAAATCTTTACCTGTCCAAGTCCAAGATCATTTTGTTTATTTACAAACTGTTGATTGGTGAAATTCCAAATACAATGTTTGGAATTTTGCCAGACGTCTCAATGCTTTTTGCTCTTTCCAGCTTTACCTTCATCATGATTTTTTAATATTCTCCAAACACTCAAGTCAGATAATTGCATTTCCTTGGCGATTTTTCTGGTGCTTTGTCTCGGATTTTGTTGAATTCAAGTCTTCAGTTTACGAATCATATCTGGACTAGAAGCAGTGTTTTTTTAACTACCTCCATTACGTTTTTATATACTAACAGCTGCCATGTATCAAACGAGATCTCTGCCCTGACCACACACATATTAGGTTTGGGTTGTAAACCGATGAGATCTGGTTACTTGTGTTCCACAACTGACAAATTGGGAATCCTACGGGAACCATGCCACCAAAGGAACGGATATGCTAATCACTAGCATAGAATCGTCAGAGGATCTAAACAGGGTGCAACATCTCTGCAAAGACTGTTTGTAGAGGCATGCGAAATCATCTGTCTGTAAAAACAAATAATGGCTAGGCGACAAGTGCCATGCTGGAATACTGAACTACAAGCCATGCGTAAGAAAGTCAGAAGGATATACAATAAGACCAAGACATCAAAGATCTCAACAATGCGAACAGTACAAAGAGTCCCTAACTGAGTACTACAAGGCAATTATGAAATCTAAGCGAAGGACGTGACAAAGTTTCTGTGTAGGTAAAACAAAGTATCAATAGTGGCTGGGCTACAGAAAGTCCTAGCAAAAGAACACTCTAATTGCATTTTTCATTTGCAACAGCCAGATGGTAAGCTTACAGAGGACGCAATGAAAACATTACAACTGTTAATGAACACTCACTTTCCTGGATGTCTCACAGTTGATGGCGGCGATCAGGGGGAGACAAAGAAAAAATGCTGTGGTAGCAACTATTCCCCCCAAGGCACGTCAACTTGCGAATAAATTTTTCATAAAAGAGAGATTAGTATCGGCACTGGAGACCTTTAAAACATTCAAATTCCCAGGAGGTGATGGAATCTTTCCTGCACTGATACAAAGATGCATATAAGACATATGACCTCACGTGTGTGTACTGTACTAGATGCTGTTTTATGCTTGATTACATTCCGACTATCTGGAGAGAAGTAAACATCATGTTTATTCCTAAAGGAGGAAAAAGTTCGGAGGTTCTTCCTAAGGTATATATACCAAGCAGCTCATCTTCGTTTATGCTGAAGGGAATGGGTAAAATGCTGGATCAGTTTCTAAGAAAGAAAATCCTATATATAGCACCACTCTACGCTTACCAATTTTCCTACTACTGGGCAAAGTCAACCAATATGTCCCTACATATCTTAGTGGGTAAAATAGAGAAATCTGTGGAGGCAAAACAAATAGCACTATGCGTTTCTTGACATAGAGGGGGTTTTTGGTAACACCTCGTATGAAACCATAGAGGCAGCATCACCCAATAAGGGTTTTACAGAACCGGCAATTGTGTGGATCAACACAATGTTGCAAAACCGGAAGGTAGGTGCACGCATGGGTCAAGAGACTATTAGGATTAGAACGACTAGGGGATGTCCCCAAGGGAGAGTTCTGCCACTACTGTTCCCGTCTATTGTAATTGATGACCTAATGCACACATTTACAAAGAATTAGCAAGTCAGATGCAAAAGGCCGTAATCCTGGGCACTTTGAGTTTACTTCGGTCACTCCACCCGACTATGACGTAAGGACTTACTCTATTGTTTAGAGAGTTACGTGACATCTGCCCAAAGAAAAATCTCGTGTATGACGTCGTCTTTTTAAAGATGCTGAAGTAAATCGATTATAATAAAGTGTTACCTTTACGAACTTTGATTTAAAATCAGTCACCTACTATAAACTGATCATAATTATCGCAGAAAATTAATGCTTACCTCATTTCATCATTTATATTTACGGCATGTGTTAATTTCTTCTCCAGCATATCTAAATATTATTTGTTAGGCGTTTCAGTTGTACACTTTGGCGGATAAAAATTTGTATTAACGAGATTTATTAAAAGAGTACGTGATTTATTAATTTTTTTAATCCATTGTTTTGTTATTGTTGTTTTGTTTTATTATTGTTGTTACAGAAAATTTGTTAAATGAGGGATAAAATATGTTTATTATGTATAAAAAAATTCTATTGTTTGGCTTTTGACAAAATTTTGATAAGAAAACAATTACTTTAGCTATTACTTATATGCAAATGTGTTAGGTTTAGTTTCGTAAAACATAATATCAAGTGTTAAAGATAAAGAAATAAACCAATAAACTAATAAAAATTGAAGTAAGAATAAAACAAAACTTGCATAAATATAAAATGTATGTTATAATAAAAAAATAAAATAAATTAAAACATATAAGACTAAATAGATTTTTTTATTTAATTCTCTTGAATAATTTGGAATATTTCTAAAAGCAACTGATATCCAGAATATGTAGCTATTTTCTGCAATAGTCTCATCAATATTTTTTTAAGCTTTCAATAACCAACGATTAACTTCTATCCCACCATCAAAAATAATATATACAGGGTTGCTGGAAAAACGTGCAACTAACTTCCCACCGATATATCCATCAAAGCAACAATGACAGAGTGCTCAAAATTATACCGATGACAGTTCATTATATTGCTTCTTAGTGTGTTGAAGCATTTTCGCCCAAGTTAAAACGAAAATCGTAAATTCTGGACAAAATAATGAAGCTAGTTGAATAAGTTTTAAGCAATTAGGGTTTAAATAAATTACGCGTAATTCAAACATATTTCGTTATCGATTTTCCGAAATATACATTTTGCCAGTAATAAAACCAGTCGTACAAAAAGATTTATTGATGCCCCACGAACGTAAGAAAAGCATCTTTCTAGCTTGAAAAAACCAGCAAAATTGAGTGTATCCGCAAATGCATTTGAATGGGCCATGAACCGCCCACTTTTTTATAGCCAATAACTCAAATTAGGCCTTTTTCGATGAATATGTCACTAAAAAATCCGCATAAACCACTCTCGTTCAAGCCTTCTTCGTATTAACTTGATTTTCGCTTTACAGGAAGTTGGGATGTTTATTAATTTATAGTTGTCACTTGTACCTGTTTTTCTTTGTTCTTATTGAATTACGAAAGCCAAAGGGTAATTTTCGCTCGCGATTGTAACCTGCGCTCCAGGTCAGTCTACAAGAGACTAACTTAGTCTCTCGGGCTCTGCCGATAAGAAATTCTCAATTTATTAGACAATTTATTATTCTCAACCAGTTAAATTCAATTAAATCATCTATTTTTATAGTGTTAGTTTGTTATTTTATAATTATTGTTAGTTCAAATTATTAGTAAATTCGCGTTATTAAAATTCAGTAAAGTGTTTGATTTTTGGATGAACTAATAGTTGTATGTAGACATTAATTAACCTCCTTCTTCACGATTCGCGAAATATCTTTAACGAATCTGAACCACAATCAGCAAATTATACAATCCATTGCTGCTATATAAACACATTGATCTGCTCCAAATTCTTTATATGGAATTCAAACGCAGCAGTGTTACTGCGCTATATTTGGCTGAAAAGCCACAATTTAAAGTTTTTGAGAGCTAAGCAATCTCAATGTGAATAAATCTTTTGTGTCGCGCATCATTTCTCATCACAATGATACTGACAGCAGCCAGATGCAAAGGAAGTGGTCGTAAACGAACAACAACATCAACAGCAATGATTCGAAAAGTGAAGGCTCCAAATTACTCTCAAAAATCGCACAAGCGTTTCCTTGTTCTGAGTTCAACGATTCATTGGAAAATTGTATTTTCATTTATATCCTCGTCTTCTATGTATATTATTTTTTTAGGAAGAAAATTACAGAATTGTTGAATTATATTGGGATTAAATGAGAAAGAATTTGTTTATTTTCTCAATCAAACAAAATATTTACTTACCCTCAAAAATCGCAAAATATTTATTTAAATAAGAAAATATTTATTGAAATAAAGATCCGGGCTCTATTGATAACTCATAATTTTGCATTATAATAAGTATGCTCCAACACATATATATATATATATATATATATACTGCTTAACACAATTGTGTGCAACTCTGTGTGTGTGTGTGTGTGTACCCTGTCGGCTTATGTGGAGTGGTGTAGCAGCCTCGGCTGACTGCTATCTGGCCGGCTGATCTCGACAAGTCGAAAGCAGTATCTGATTTACATGCGAATTAATCGCTCTTTTATAGATCATGGAATGCACAGAGTTATACACAACTGTGTTAAGTAGTATATGTATATATATGTTGGAATTCATAATTACTGTAATGCAAATTTATGAGTTATCAATAGGGCCCGGATCTTTATTTCAATAAATATTTTCTTATTTAAAATAATTGTATTTTAAAATAATTGGGTTCGGTATTTTAAAATAATTGTATTTTAAAATAATTGGGATTGCTTAGCTCTCAAAAAATTTTAAATTGTGGCTTTTCAGCCAAATATAGCGCAGTAACACTGCTGCAGTTATGGAACAACCTGTATACATGAAAATATTTTTATTTTATGTAGCTTAAAGCCCTAGATACTTTCTCCAAATTTTTCTCCACCTTATATAATAAAGGAGCAATTGGATTTGGACACACTATTGAGACACCGTTATATACGTTTGTAAAATATTTTGTAAAAGTTGTTATAAGATAAATTTCATCGTCATCACCTTGTTCTTCACATTCCATACTGTAAAATATTTCATCTGATTAAACTGATAAAAATTTGTTTAAATTGTGTTTGACTTTAAGCTGTATTTAACATTCTCAGGGGTTCATTGTAGATCAATTTTCGTATTTTGCTAGGAGAGTGGGATTATCGGTGCCTTTCGTAGTCACAAAATACGTGGCGCAGAAGATCTGGGCAATAGTAAAATTAATAGTATCACTTTGATCCAACTACCCGTCGGGCAGTGGAGAGGGCTACAGAAGGATTAATCTTAGAATAATTTGGAGAGTCTTATACGGGTGTTTAGTAGGTTTAAACCATAGTTTGATTATAGGTTGATAACTTCATAGCTCATGCTCGGGATAATTAGTGAGTTGTAGAGTTGGAATAAAATGAAAGAGATAAACAGTTAGAAAATTATTGTGTAGTAGATTTGGGGTAGATTGAAATATAAATGTGGCCTTACTAATTATCTTTGAAACTTGGCAATCATTATTAGGAAAATAAAAAATTAGTTATAAATTAAGTATTATTGTTATGTTCTTAAGAAATAGTATAAAATAAGATAAATTCAAATGTCCCTGATTCTTTTATCCAGAGACTGATGTAAAATTTCGCCTTCGAATATTTTGACTTGGAACTGAACTTAGAAAATTAGGCAAAGATGAAAAGTTGATATGGAAATCGTTTAAGCTAGTTTCCAAAAATTTTAGTGATGCTGATAAAACTACTTATAGTTTCCAAGGATTCCTTTTTCTAAGAACCAACGTAAAATGTGGGTATTGGAAATATATGTATATAAAATTTATTACATCGAATTACTTTACCACATGAAAAAAACTCAGTTATAATTATTTTGCTTCAATTTTCTTTACAATTTATAGAGTTGTGTTATTAATAATAAAAAATATATTTAAAAGTAGGAATTTTGGCATAAGATTTAGAAACACCTTTTATGTGTACAACAATAGATTATATGAAATCATTTAATTGTCAAATTATTTCTACTCTCAAAATTTATATCAGTAGAAATTGAGTATATCTTCAAAGAATATTTGTAAATAACTCGCCTTATTTAATTAAATACTGAGTCTGGCTACATTTGTGGTTAGAATTTTGCAGCACACAATGCGTTAAATATGAACTAGATACCAGCGAATTGAATTAGTTATGGTAGAATTATTTTCATGTTTTTGTTAGTTATTATCTCTCAGTACGTTGTGGCTAGCGTTATTGCTTTGAGTGCTGTGTTGTGCTGGTAGGGCTGTGATGTGTTGGTAGTGTTGTGTTTTGAATAGGTTTGCGGTCTGAGATATTTGAATTGGGCAAATCATTCAAACTTGTTCCATTATTGTTTGCTTCTGGCACATTGAATGTTAAATTAACCAAATGCTTTCCTTTCATGCAAGCATACACATGTGAATCTAGTTCTCCACATTTTATAGCACTGCCGTTATAATCACAGTATTCACTATTTTTCGAGCACATCGATTTTTGTATTAATTCCATAATATGGCAATTGCCTGTTGCAATGTTCATTGGAGTAGATGCCATTGGCGTTGTGGAAGTAACTATAAAAAAAATAAAGAATATATCATTTTATTAACAGCAAATAAGGTATAAGATAATAAGTTATAACACGTAATAAGTATAATACATTATAAGGTAATAAGGTATAACACATTATACCTTATTTTCCAGTATTTTAAGGGAGGTAGAATACAATTGTTCCTTTCTTTTTAAACTATTAAGTTCAATAGCGTGTGGTGTTATCACCTTCACTTTTATAATCCCTAATTCTTTATTGACCCGTTGCAAAGATGTTTAGTAAAAAATTACATTCAACTCAAAACTTAATGGTAATATTGATAAAGGCATTCTGAGCTGCTGGAAGTGACGTCATAAAGCGCAACAATTATTGTGAACGAAATAATTATTTATAAGCAGTTATTACCGATTATAAGATTATTACAATCCATACGGATCAAAAACGATTGGTTTATTTAAACCCCATAATAAATGTATAAATAAAAACAACAATATAACACTGGAATGAGCGCGCGTCGTCTTTCTAAAGTTACTATTTTGTCCATTATGGAATAAAAAGAATGGGAAGATACCTCGTGGAAATCCTACATCTCACACTCTCGTTTGCTACGTAGCTTTTTGATTTGCATTTAGGAAATTTTCCACAACAAATGCAAGCTTTTTTCATAGAATTTTATTATTTTTATCATTTTAAAGTAGCGGTTCATGGAGATTCATGGAGATCGGCGTAGAATCCGATGAGGTGTAATATGTCCAGACAACAGAAGCTCCGTAAATCTTACTCAGATCAGCGCCCGTACCTATGTAGGGATAAGTTCACAGGATGTTCATATAAGAAAAACCTCATATAACAAGACAACCATAATTTATTTTAAAATATTTCTATCAAAATTTTAATACCATATAAATAAATATAAGTATTTGTTCAGAAATATCATAAAAGGTGAGATACGACAAAGTAACAATTAAATCTGTTCACGAATATATCACAGTAAGATAATCATCTAAATATTCCAGCACTATTTTAACAATTTATTATTTTGAAATAATTATTAAGTTCAATTATTACTTTGAGAAGTTATTATTCTAGGTTAAATACAAAGTGCACATGATTGTCAGCACTGTAAGAATATTATTGAAATATTTAATACTTAGCAGACTGTTCTGAATTGACATAATTTATTGCACTTGGTGTGTTAAAACATGCAATATCATATGAAAGAGTTACTTTTGCTGCGGAATTCTACTAAAAACATAACGAGAATTGGAGTTTTGGCAGATGTTGATAACTTCGAACAAATTTACATCTCAGCATCCAATTGATGACACTACAGTCCTTAAAAAGGATATTAATGCAATGTTTATTGTTAAATATTTCATTTCAGTTTATTGCAATTTAAGAAGCCATACAACCAACAAAAAAATTACTGAAGCTATCACTGGACAAAATTGTCTAGAAAGCCAAAAACTAAACTAAACTATTTTGTTGAATATTTGATGTTTCATGGTTACACCTCAACGTTGGCATTATTTTCTTCTTCTTCTTCTTAGGACGCCGTCTTCCTACGAAGGTTGGCGATCCAACTGGCTATAATGGTGCGTGAAGCCGCACCTCTGAAAATCTCTATAGATGTCCGTC
>WYDF02315972.1:0-14704 GCA_009867245.2 Adranes taylori
AAAACTATTTGAAAAATAGAGATTATTTATATATATTTTTGTTTTCTTTATTCCACCATTACCACCATGACTACCAGTAAAAGAGAGATGATGAGAGTTTACGATAGGTGAAAAATGCATGTGTGCTTCAATTTACATGAATTTCAATGAGAAAATGTGTATTTTCTAGACGATCCTCAATAAAATTGCATTGATTCTTAACACACAAATTCTGTCGCTGCTTATTTTTTAAGTTTAGTAATCTAAGATTGAAAGAGTACTTGGAACGAATTGAAGGGAGAATATTGCGTAGCCCCCCTTTGCATACCGTAAAATTGCAATATCATACGATTTTTCATATCAAAACCAGGTCTGTACGCGCTATTAATGTGATCGTTTTTTTTTTTAATATTTATTTTCTAACGAACTGAAGAGCGGTCTCCATAGTCTCTCTATTCCAAAAGCGGTTATTCCTCAAATTGGCATCCAGATATTGTTTTCGTATAGCAACCAGGTCTATACGCGCTAGCAATGAGATCGAATTTTTTTAAATATTTATTTTCTATAATCACAAGTCACTGTAGATTATACAGTGTCTTGTCAGATATTTTTTTTTGATTTCCATCGTAATTCGTGAACTACTACTACTATGATACGACGTGAAAGTCTTTTTTGCTTTTACATGTTTTGCATTTCCTCGGGATTATACCGATATTGAAAGAGATCCCACGATTCGATTGATTTCTTTAAATGATTCTCTCTCTTTAACACATGAATAAATATACTGCTTAGGCTTCAGTCATATGCATTTAACTTAAGTACACACATAGAGTATATTAAAAAAAATCCAAAAATTTTGAAAAAACGGTGATATATATTTAAATGTAAGTTTCTAATTAGGCAATCGTTTTATAACACTATACTTACTCTAATCAGCGGTCGGGGAACCGGGGTAAATTAATGAACTCTTCGCCATGGGGTAATAATATGAAAGATGCTAAAAAGAGGCGATTTGGTTTTTTTTATTTTTTTTGCTCTTCGCGATGGGGTAATAATATGAAAGATGGTAAAAAGAGGCGATTTCGTTTTTTTTTGCTCTTCGTGATGGGGTAATAATATGGAATAATATGAAAGATGGTAAAAAGAGGCGATTTCGTTTTTTTTGCTCTTCGCGATGGGGTAATATCAGCTTACACAAAAATATTTTGGAGAATGATTAAAAAAGTTCCCCGACCGCTGCTCTATATTATCATACTTGCAATATTTGCGAAAAAACTTTTAAACATATTCGCGACCTCCGTCGACATGAGAAGTCCGTTTGTCACGCGACAAATCGTTTGCCCGCTCTGCGACGCGATTTTCACGCAACAAGATAGTTTGCGGAAACATAAAAAACAAGCGCATGGAGATGACGAGATACTTTGCGACGAGTGCGCGGTGATGACTAGTTCTGGCGCTGAATGGTTTGATCATTTAAAATTACATAAGATAACAACGTCAAGAAAACGATCAACGGATTTGTCTTCAACATCTCAAAAAAATTTCTTTTCCAGTTGAAATCTATAATTTTGGTGGGTTTTAATACAGAGGAATACTTTTAGTCTGATGATCACACAGTTGTAGTGTCAAAATGCGTCTGATATTTTTATTTTTGGTTTTTGAATAAAACACTATTTTGGAGTAGGAGCACCGTTGTTTTCCTAATTAAACTATTACTCCAAAGCACATCAACCTGTTATTGTTTAAAAAATATTATTCCCTGTATCTGGAACAAGGGATAGATATACTTTCGATATTTAAAAAGGAGTTTATAAAAAATGTTTTATTTTGTATTTTTTTAATAAATAATAAACTTTTTTATATTTTTATGGAGTTTAATTCTTGTTTAAAAGATACAATTGTCCCAAGTAACGCTAGCGGTGGCTTAGAGTGGCCCAACATGAAAAACATATGGTGTCCCAAGTTAAGCGGGAGTCACTTAACATGGGACAAACGCGTTTAAATAAAATTCCGCAAATTCTTCTATGCCAAAAATATTTTGACTTGTCCTTCTATATCTTTAAGATTAAACCAGAACTCAAGACTGGTTATTGTTTTTGTTTAAAAAAATATACTTACTCCTAATTTACGCATTAAGTTGAAATCAGTCCCATGTATGTGAATTTGACTGTACTTTTTAATGTTTAATATAAATTTGACTTTCTTATATAGATCAGAAGCATTAAAAGTTATTTGATAGTTTATAATTAGTTATTGGATAACCTAAAATATATTAAGGTAAAAATGAGTTGATTGAAATAATTAAACTACGATTATTCCAAAAACTCCATATTTACTTGAGAACGTGGCTGGTAAATAGTATTTAATTAACAAATCTTGACATATTTTGGGATCATGATCATGCCTTCATTAGAAATAAATATGATCAAAAAGTTATTTGGAATAGAAAGATGAATTAATCAAAGGTATGAATTAAGAAATTATGAATTACCATCATATTGTTTCAAATTGTTTCCATATTGTTTCAAATGTTTTAGTGTCACAATATATCAATATAATTATTCAGTATGTCTAATATATTTGACCTTTTTATTCCAGCTCATCATCAATTTTCTTACTCTATTCCAATTGGATGGAATGTTTCATATGTTTATGCCCTTCATAATGATTAAATTTGAGAAGACGTTAATTATAGCAGTAGCAATTTTAAAATCTGGAGTAGGACTAGCAATAGTAAAACCTGTCGCTGGCCAATTTGCTTGAATACTGTAAACTATAGGTCTTCACGTAAATTGCAGTTATTACGTGAATTATGTAGAAAACTTACCGCATACATTAGTCAGTAAAATGACTTCATACCTGAAACAAAAAGGAAACATTATTAATAATCTTGTTTTAAAAGTATGGTGTAGAATTCAATTAATATCTAAGTATAAGTGTTTGTGAAAATAAGGTATATTACCAAGGTATTTGAAGGTATTCTCCCAGAATATTTGGTTAAAAATATTTTACCAGAATAGCTGAAGGTAATTTACCAGAATATTTGAGATCCGGAGAAGACGAAGGAAAAGTGGATGCTAGCAAGGTATAGGTATGGGTGTGATAGCGAGGAAAGGGAAAATAAGTTTTGAATGAATGGTAGGGAAAGAAGTTTGGGAACATGTGGGAAAGAGGAAGAAACGTGGGAGCATTGGATGTTTGTATGTGACGAAATGTTGTGGACGGATGAAGCAGGTAGTTGGAGGGTGTACATGGACCATGGGCTAAGGGATACAGAAGTAGTAAAGAAAGTAATGTTTGAGATTAAGATGTGACTCCGATGAATGGTGGTGCGAAGTTTGTCTAGTAGATATTGATGCGGGGAAGTGTAAATAAGGTATGAACAGAAGATGGGGGCGATAATGTGTGGAAATGCGGTTTGTTAGGTATTTGAGCCTTAGGGACGAAAGTTAGGAAAGGGGAAAGAAGAAAAAAGAATAAGGAAAGACATAAAGATAAAACAAAATGGAGTAAAAAGGGGGAAAGTTTTTATTTTGGATGGAAAATTGTAATTTTATGCCAATAAAAGTTTATTAATACAAATTAATTTAAAATTACTAAAACTAGTGTCTAAAAAATTAGCTGTTAAAAACTAGTAGCACCAATATAATTAAATAAAATATATTATTTCGAAACAAAATTTTTCCTCAATGTAGAGGGAATCTTAAATGTTATAACTCTTTTAAAATAAGAATAATCTGCTTAAAACATATAGAATATACATATAAATAAAAATTTAATAAGTGTACTAAAGTTTTGATTATGAAAATAGCTTCTATTAAATTTAACAGACAATTTTTTCTTCCATTTTAAAGATATTAAATGTTCACATAAGACCTGTTCACATTAAATCCTAATATTGGTTGTTAGTATATATTTTGTTGTGTTTAAAGTGAACACCTCTTTAAATTGAACATTTTAAACAAATGTTCAGCTGATTAAAAATGACCACATTAACTAGCGTGTGACTTGTGTCTATTAAATTATTTTATACGTAATTTTAAATAAAAAGGGGCTTAACTTTCAAGTAGTGAAAGATAAGAAGTTAATGTTAAAATCGCAAACTAGAAGCGAGTTCCCATTTTACTATTTTCATTTTATTCTTCTCAACTCCATATATTTTCACAAATTGTTATACTTATTAAAATTTATATTTCCCATAAAAATTCCTAAAATTCATATTTCCTATTGTAATTATAGAAATGGCTACCCAATTAAAACAGTAAAGATTTCAATGTCAAAGTTCTCATAAATTAAATATTAAACCGAAACTAAGCTTGACTAAATAAATCCAGTAAATATTAAGATTCTACTGTATATATTATTATAGTTAAATGACGCGTTTAATAGATAGACAGACGTTCCTGTTAATCACCCATAAGCATTTTGGGACAAATTCGATCCACTTTTTAAAACTTACGTTGATAGACTTTCATGAAAGACTTTTCTTTCGTTGCCATTCACCTATGCAGTTATGGAAACGTTCAATCGTTAATTCTCGCAATTTTTCGGGTAGATTCGGTCTTGGAGACCGTAAGTACTCTTACAAAATTCTCGACTTTAAAGCAGCAGATAAATAGACAATTAATTAGTTAGAAAGGGACGTACAGCGTTGCAACTAAAGCTGAGATACTCCCCTCGTCTTTTTTGCTACTAGTAGTTAGCCATTTAGGGTTTTCAAAACGATATATATGATAGAACCCACTTTAGATTAATCTTTTTCCGTTTCCAATATTCAAGTCTAAAATATAGATCATTCACGACATTCTGTTTCTTGAAGTCGCTAGAAAATCCCTTAGCTAATTGATAATATTAACTTGTGACCGGTACAGTAATTGAAACTTCGAGTAAAGAAAGTAGTCATGCTCATGTATAAATTACGACGCTTGAAATTAAGTGGCAAGTAGAATCAATGCCTACACTGAACTGATTCTACTTAGAGATATGTAAGTCAAATTTATATTTTTTTCATTAATTAGACTAGAGAAATGTTTGCATTCAATCAGATGTAAATCAATTAAACTATAATTTATGGAAAGAAATATTAAATTCATTGGTGGTGAATGTGGAAAAGACGAATGTGATGGTAGGTAAGAGAGGTGGGAGGGATAGTAAGAAAGATGAATTTGTAATGAATGGAAGGTTAATTGAGTGCGTGTAAAAGTTTAAGTATTTGGGGTATATGTTGAGTAGGACTGGGCGCGAGCAGGAACATGTGAAATTGCTAGTGATGAAAGCAGGAACAGCGGCAGAGAGGTTAGGGAATATATAGAAGAAAAAAATTGGAGAATCAGTCCAAAGGTATATCTCATGTACTTTAAAAGTCATGAGTGAAAATATAACATATGTTTGACCATTGCAACATATATATATGCATTTTTTTCACTTGAGATTGAAAAAAAATCAAAAATACACTTTTATTAATATTGAAGATTTGAAATTTAGTTCTAGGTAAAGAATAGAATGCTCTTTCAGCAGATGGCAATGGTAATGGCATCAAGCTTTCAATGTATGCTTCAATGTGGCTCTATTTGGACCATAGTTTTTATGATGGTATAACTTTGGGATCATTTTTATCCATTTGAAGAGCTTACTGAATTGGAAGTTGGAGATTTTGGTCCTCCCAATTTGGGTATACATTTCCATGGCCCTTTTGTAAAACAATCTATAGATTTTGATGGTCAAAATTTCGAATATTTTAGTATTTTTCTTCAAGTAAAGAACGCATTTTTCGTGGACTTAAAAAAATTGACAATTTAATAAATATTTTTGTCGATTTTTTAAAATTCTTAACTTTTTTGTGATTTTGTGATGGAAGTGATTTCTAAACACTTTTAATATCATATTTTAATATTAATTCAAATTTCAATCTTTTTTTTCTCCTAACCCTGGTTGAAAACAATGAAAAGACCATCAAAATAATCGCTGACAAAATTGCTCAACAAATGATTTAAACCGAAATAATGAAATTTAAATGACGTCGAAATTTATGAAATCAAGAATTAATAAAGGCAACTTATATATCAATATCATATTACATTAAGGTTACCAAAATTGACTTCATGTAAGACATGTTTTTTAAAACTGTTTAATAATATCAAAATTATTAGAATTAGTCTGTACATTCAGTAAATTACTTGAATGATGTAAAGTTGTTCCAAGTAATGTGTTAAACATGTATTCTCTGATGTATGCAATCCGTTGGTATTATCTATAATGGTGAAATCATTATTGTGATTTAATGCATGTTCAGCACACTGTGATTTTTCTTGGGTGGTTTAATGTAATAGCTTAAAATGCTCTCTGAAACGAGTATTGAAATTTCTGTTTGTCATACCAATATTAAAATCACAATCATAATTGTATTTATTTACTACGTTTATTCACCGTTTTATTTACTACAACCGGTTGAGCGCTATTACTGCATCGTCAGGTACCACAATTTGTAATAAATAAGATACTTAAAACATTTCTTGATTAAGATTGAAAAAAAATTGGGCGAAGATTTTTTCAAATTTAAAAAATTGAAAAATATTTTATCAATAATTTGGGCAAAATTACTCGAATTTTACATTTTTATAAATTTTATAAAAATTTTTAAAACCTGAATTTCTACCTGAAAACCTGAATTTCTAAAATTTTTTAAGATGATTTTGGGTAAAAACATTAAAAAAACAATTTAAAGAAATTAAATTACTCGCGTTTATTTGCAGATTTTTTTTTGTCAATGTGCGTATTCATTATTGACGGTTGTCAGTTTGTACCAAACAGTGAATTAAGATGCTTTCTAAAGTAAAATTTGTTTGTGCTTTGGAAAAGCTGGGGGGTTATTTCGAAGACCCAGCTACAGAGAGTACTGGATTCATCATTATCATGTTAAAGGTAACCCAACTGAAAGGTTGTCAGTGTTTTACAACAATATCAGAAATCATGGCAGTATGTTTTTTAATTATTACCGAATGTCGATTAAGTCATTCGACGAGTTGGTAGAAATTTTGAGATCTCACATGACAAAAAAGAACACAACATTTAGGAATGCAATAGGTCTTGAAGAAAGACTAATAATTATCTAAAGGTAAGTGGAATAGCTTTATTGTTATTATAAATATATTGTTAAAATACAAATAGTGAATAAACGTATTCAGTAGTCACCCGTTGAACTACAGTCAGAAAACACTGAATTTAATTGAGATGCAACGCTTGAGTTGTTGGATGACTCAAACTCTGTTAACAAGGGCCACTGTAGTGGTATCAAATAGTGATCCGGAAGTGATTGTATACTCGGACGGCATTTGGTTCTTGCAGATCCATAATGGTTTGAAGTTTGGCGCATGTAGTATTGCTGCTGTTGATTGTTAAACATATTAAAGTCATGCTGAGGACCAGACGCATTTGAGTTTCTAACTGCTTGTTCTACTGTACACCACGAAAGAACTGTAATGTAATAAGTTTGAAATCCAACTTTTGTTCGTTATCTAATTCGTTGTACTCGGACAGCATAGACTATAAAAACTTTCGGTCAACTTCAAATACTCATGTTGTGCTCTCATCAAATTTTTTTAGTAATTGAATTTGAAAAGGTGAGTTTTGAATTTTGAGGAGTTTTATTAGACAAAGTTTTGAGTTTTGGTACCGGTTCTGAGGGAGTAGGAAAAACATCTGCCATGGTCCTCCGCAGTTTCTACGTCGTCCACATTTATATCATCTGATTCTTCGCCAAGTTCATCTCCTTTTAAGTTACCGGAAGTGTTTCGTTTGGTAGAAGAGTTTTGAAGAAAGTTTAGCGCTTCAGCCGACATATATGTTTTCCTTTTTTTGTTGGTACATGGTCTCCACTCTTACTCCTGTTCATTTGTCTATTAAATTCGTTTCTTATATGGCTCCATTTGTTTCTTAATTCTTTCCCTAAAAAATTATAAATTGACTAATTACATTTGCAATATTTACTAAATTTACTTTAAATTATCAGTGTAGAATAATGGAGGTTTCACTTTTCAGGAATTTGTCTACGGGAATGACATTCGCCGGTTTGCAACACCAGTTTCATAGAGGGAAGTCAAGCATTGAATCAGTTGTACGAGAGACGTGTGAAATGATTTGGATTCATCTCAAAGGCGTAATAATGCCTGAACGTACAACAGAAATGTGGCTCAGTATTGCTAATGATTTTTACAAGAACAATAACTATCCAAATTGTTTAGGAATTTTGGAAGGAAAATATATCTGATGCATCAATCCAAAGACAGGTGGCTCTAACTTCTTTAACTATAAAAAGTTTTTCTCAGTTGTATTAATTGCATTGGCGGATGTTAATTTAAAGTTTGTGACTATAGACGTTGATGCCTGTGATCAAGAACGCGACTCGACAGTGTTCAAGAACAGAGCATTAGGCGAGAAACTGTACTCTGGGCCCTTAAAGATGCCTCCGCTAGCTTTATTGCCTAATACAAGCGGTAATCACAAACATTTCAGTTTTGTTGCTGATCAAGCATTTAAATTATCAACCAATCTAATGACACCTTTCACATCACGAGGTCTCACAGTAAGAAGAAGGGTTTACAATTATCGTCATTCCAGATGCAGGCGAACTGTTGAGTGTACTTTTGGTGTTTTGGCGAACAAGTGGAGAGTTTTTCATACTCCTATTCTTATGGATTCAGAATACATTGATGACATTGTGAAAGCATTCTGCATTTGGCACAATTTCGTACGCCGAAGATACTGAATAAACTATGACGATACTGAAACTCACCCCTTCCGTGATGTTGTTAATGCTGGACATAGTCCTCGTGGAATAGGAGTAGATGTATACGATTACTTTGCAGATTATTTTTTGGCCGAAGGAGCTGTTTCGTTTCAGAAAAACTATATGTTCTAGTGTAAACATTGTTCACTAAAGCCAATACAAAATAAAATAGTGTAAAACTGCTGCGTTTTTACCGATGCAAAATTTTTGTTTTTAAACTGTGTATTAGAACCTACATCATTCTTTTATAAGAAATAACATACTTTATACAATTTTAGTGACTTTAATCGAAAAACCTATGAGTTATTTTTATTGATTAAACTGACAATACATAAAAAATTGTTATCCATATCTCGTGTACGAGTAATCCATTATGAACAATGCGGATGTAAATAAACTTACCTCTGTTATCTTTCACCTTCATATCTACGTCATCCCAGTCCGTGAACATTTCTTTAGCAACTACTACCTAACTCTTGTCCCTCTGCACACGATTTGAATCATTTTCACACGCTTTGTCCCATAATGGTGGTTGGCCGTGTACTAGTTGAATAAATTTAACCGTATCGAACATGTTGACAAAATTTAAGAACAACTTTTGTCACAGAAAACAAATAAAACCACGCAAAGACCGACGATCTGCACACTGTGAACACTCATGTTTACGTGTTTGCCGTATTCTACGCATATACGCTCACAATGTGTTGTCGTCTTATCGAAAATACGCAGCCGAAATACGCATCTGCGGAATACGCATAGTGTAGACCCGCACTTAATATATCGAAACTAATTGCAAAAATGAAGTGCAAAAATATATTTTTATTGCTAAATGAAAACCTCATTATGAATCAATAAATCTTTATTACGATCTGCTGAAAGCACACCAGCAAAATTCAATTAAATGTATTGACATACGTTTGTGAATCAATAATATATGATAAATATTGATTCATTGCTTCATCCAAAAAAATGAACACTAAAACTTTTTACTTACAACTTTTATTGCAACAAGAGGAAATATTAATCTTTGTTAACCTCTATAATTTCAGTATCATAAAATTGTACACGTTACATTTGTAAAGTTGAAGACAATAAAATGTTTTATGTGCTTTATTTTATTTCATTCTAAGCCAAATATTATTCACAGCTCAATAGGGCCATGTTTCTAGCTTTAATTTTATGAATAAATCAACACCCATTGAATCATAAAAGCTTATCGAATTCGGGAATTTTATGGATTTCTATAAAATTACAATCCTTAGTTTAAATTGTTTTAATGGTTCTAAACAAAACAGTTGAATTTTTAAGTGCGATATTGCGAACTTGCATCCGCATTGTCAGTTTGATTATTTATTGGATTTCTGATTATATTATGGTTCTTGATTTGAAGATATAGTTTTATAGTATCTTATGGAATATATTATTTATTATGAGATCTATAAATAGCTATTTTATGAATATTATCTGTTATTTTATTCCCGTGAAGTTGATTTTGAAATTACTATTTCAGATATTGATTTAACAAAAGCAACGAAAGGTTTTTATAATCTTGCATCGATTCGCTGTATCTTTTTCAATCTTTATAGGCATGTAACAACTCATACACAAAACAATATAATATTTATGTTATATACACTTAAATGAACTATATTGAGCAATTAATACAAAAAAAGTATATGAAAACTATAAAAAAAAAATACTGATTACGTTCCAATAATAATAATGAGAAATTAACTATTTTATTTTTCTTGGCTCACTTTTGGAAGGAGATAGTGGAAATACATTGCATCAGGGCCGGTATCAGCTTTTGGGACCAAGATAAAAATTTGACAGCAGAAATAAAAATTGAAAATAAAATAGGAGCGGAAAAAATGTCGGGAAACGCGCTGGATTGCACCACTCTCCCTCTTTTACCATATTTATTTTTCTCTCTTTCGGAAGCGTAGAACTATCGTTGTGTGATAAAGTGATCCCGCGCGCATCCCAATAAACTGACACCATGAGCATGTTTAGCTTCGGCTTCTTTAGAACCGATTCTCCCGTTTCAGTCCATTGCTTTGACTGTTCCTTCATCTCATGTGTGAAGTAATGGATCCATGTTTCATCCATGGTTAAGAATCGATCTCTATTGCTGTGAAATTTCGCCAAACACTTGATTGAAATATTCTCACGACGCTGTTTTTGTTCCATTGTGTCTGCTGGCTCGTGCACTTTCAATCGATGATCATCCAATACCATTTTGTAGATTTTCTTCACAATTTCTGACGTGGTGATGTCATGTTCATCTTGGCAGCGCGTACGTTCTCGTTTAAACTCTGCCACCCAATATTTTACTGTTGTAAACGAAGTAGTAGACTCCTTTAGAGTGGACCCTAGCTCCGCTTTCACATTAGTTGGACGAAGGCCTTTCAACTGAACTTAGTGTATTACATAACGATGAACGTCTATGTTTACAAATTCACTGAGAGCGTTCACTATTAATGAGTGTCAAACAAATAGTAAGCAACGTAGTGTTGTCAAATTTCAAACTTAAGCTTTATAAGGTTAGTACTTTCTACCGTAGTCATTCTTTTCAGAAAACAACCCCCATCTGTACGTCAGGTCGGGTACTTCTGGGACTACGTTCGTAGATCTGAGAAATTTAGATTTCGATTACATGATACATACAACATTTTTTACGAGAATATCCAGAAGAGATTTACTCGATTTATTAAAAAAAAAAGTAAAAGTAGATGAGTTTATTATAAGAAAGTAATTTAATGTTTCTCTTGATAATGTGAAATTCGTTTTAAGTTGATCTAAGAAATCTTACTTTCTGTAACAAGTTCTAACGGAATCCACCCATTTACCGCTACATTGTTATGTAATATTACGTAATAACGTCCCATCTAACTGTGTTTGATTTGGACCCATGGGGTACGTACCGAAAGTAATTGAATCTAATGATGTTTTAATGCGCTTTTGAATATAGCTGAATAAAATTGTTCTGCATTTCTATTGCATAACGCTATAAAGTGTATCTATTTGCTACATCATCGTATGAAAGAATGATGAGCTCTTTATTTTACATAAAGAATTACTTTCCCTGATCGACTTTTCCGCGTTTGAAAATTACAGTAGATTCCCACAGATTGTTTCGCATATATAAAATATGACGCGTAAATTACAGAGATGTCAAAGCAAATTTGTGTCTTACTTCCATGTAGGAAATTTATATCAGAGCTACATTATAAAACAGTTACGTTGAATAACCTGATAATATTTAAATGATTCGCTGTTGAACAGTATTATAAACTTGTTTTCATGTGTAATTCTACATTTAGTTCTTTAAATAAATATTTTGCTATATTTACTATATATAGTAATATCAAGGATGTACAAGTTGTGCCTAATAAGCACTTTAATTTAAAATAATAAAGTTGCATTATTCTCAAAT
Organism: Adranes taylori; assembly: GCA_009867245.2. NCBI lineage: Eukaryota > Metazoa > Arthropoda > Insecta > Coleoptera > Staphylinidae > Adranes > Adranes taylori. The sequence goes on from WYDF02315972.1 coordinate 12,201, forward strand.
ATATTACAAATTATTCTTATATATTTCCAATTGCGAGCATCTTCAGAACATTGTGTTTTAAACTAACATAAGAAGAAGGAAATGAAAAAACAGGTTTGATTTTAACAAACGTACATATTAGGAAAGGTGATTGTTCTCGTCCAGTATAATTAAAAAATTAAAAGTCTTCGGTTATTGGACAATGTCTTTATTGAATGGATATACACTAGTTTTAGGATATACACTAGTCGGTTCTCCAGTTTTAGAACCATCATCAGGACTAAAATCAACATTACAATGTATGACAATGGATGTACGATATATAAGAAGATGTTACAATGTTGTAATTATGAAAAGGTATATGTAACAGCTTAGTGACTCACAGGATCTTAGTTAAGAGTGTACATAATAAAATCGTGTATCGTGTAAGAAACTAAGATCCTGTGGGTCACTAAGCAGTTACATATGCCTTTTCATAATTTGCAACATTGTAGCATCTTTTTATATATCGTGCACCCATTGTCATATATTGTAATGTTGATTTTAGTCCTAATGATGGTTCTAAAACTAGAGAACCGAAACGTCGACTGATATAGCCGAAAATCTAGTGTATATCCATTCAATAAAGCCATTGTCCAATAACCGAAGAACATATTAGAATTAGGTAGATATAATGAAAATATAATGTAGATATGATTTACTGACTTAGTTCCTGTTACTCCTGTGTGAAGCATAGGGCACACACTAGAGCTCTCCATCTAACGCTGTTCGCTGCCGTTCCCTTGATGTTTGTCCAGGAGCTTTCAATGGTTCCCACCTCTAAATAGATAGTCGGGCCCCACGTCGTTCTCGGCCTCCCTTTTCGCCAGCCTCATTGGGGGTTCCAGTCCAGGACCTGCTTAGGAATTTGTTATGGACCTCTTCTCAAAGTGTGGCCAATCCATCTGTATTTCCACTCCTTTATCATGATCTCAACCTTCCACTGTTGGGTGCGCTGTTAGAGTGGTTCCTTAGAAATAACATTTGGCCAGCCTATTCTGAATATAGCTGTCAAGCATTTATTGATAAATGTTTGGACTCTCTGTGGTATCTCCATTCTCACCTTGGACTCTGTGTGATCTCCAGTATGATTTCCAAGTCCCACACCCATAAAGGAGAATAGACTTCACGTTTGAGTCAAAGATCTTAAGCTTTGGCTGAATAATTCACGAGAACTTTACACTGGTCGCAGTTGGGCGAAGGTCCCCTTTGCCTTTTTATTCTGTTTTCAATGTTTTCGATGCTGCCTAGGTAGCAAAAGCTTTCCACTTGTTGAATCTCTTTTTCCAAGGTCATTACACTCTTGTTTTCATTGTTCACCCTGATCTCTTTCGTATTGCCATGTTGATTCTTAATCCCATTCTCTGAGCCTCTGTTTCCAGGTCCTTGAGCTTTTCGTTCATATCCTTAAAATGTGAGTCAGAAGGCACATATCATTGTACTCTTCTCTAAGTCCATTGTATTCTTCTCCTCTTATGCTCGGTTTCGTTCCTCATGGCCTGATCCAGTTTCGATCCATGACCAAATTGTCGACCCCGAGTGCTTTTCCGGTCTTACACCTCTTCAGAACCTGGATGATTTCATTCCTACTGGGAGGACGAGTGTTGGTTTGAATGGTGTTGGGAGGATGAGTTTTGGCTAGTTCAGGCATATGTAGATATAATAGAATATAATAGGTATAGTAGATATTACTATTGTTCGTGTAACAGATTACAATTATGTATTATTTCTTTTTTTATTTCTATCATTTTTTGTCTTTAAAATATCTAGTTTCTTGCTTTTTTCGAACATAAAATATAATGGGCTAGTCTGTAAAGTTGTGATTCTTTTCATGTGCTGCGTAGTGCGAATACGATTTGTTATTACTCAAAATGACGTGATAAGTTCCTTAAATCTAGTGGTAAAACTTCGTCTTGTTGACATATGACTGGAAAATTCCAGCTCGACAATGTGTCTACATATGTTATAGATGGTGGTCGTACACTGGGTTGTTGTGTCGATGCTAATGGTGGTCGTACCGTAGATGAATTTTTGTCTGGTTTGTTTTTGATGTGAATTATATGTTGTTTATTTTCACGGTATGGATGTACTACAAGTTTCTAAGTGCTAGAAATGTGCATTGTGGCTTCGTTTATTCATCGTATTCTGTCTTTTTTCGATGTCTATGAATTCTTTTAATTTTTTGATGTCTATGAAAATGCATCTATGGTACGACCACCATCAGCCAACCACCTAGTGTACGACCACCATCAATAAGATATGTAGACACAACAACATGCGTCACCCTACTAGGTGCGGCAAACGCTGACCTAGAAACGAGAATAACAAGCTCGTATGCGAAACGCATTAAACAATAAGTTTTCAGACTTTCTCTAAGCCTAGACAACACCAGATGTGACTTTGGCGAAACGTTAGCACACACTGAAATGCCTTCCATGCGAGATATAACCCTGAAGACAAGTAACTACTCATCAGATTACACTCGC
>WYDF02315983.1:0-14702 GCA_009867245.2 Adranes taylori
TTCTCGTCTTCTTCCATTCACAAAGGAAAACCTACCATAACAATTACCATGTTCACATTTTCTCTCTCTTTGGTCATAATTCTGTTCATCCATTTTATAATATTTTCGAACATAATATTATACTATCATTACTAACCATGGGCATAGCTATAAAATTTCAATGAAAAGGGTTTGGTATACTTACTTACGTAGATTTAAAGGTTTTAAAGATCGAGATTTAATCTTGTTCTGTTTTGGTGTACTATAACAAAAACAAATCCCATAAGGCACTCCTGTCCTTTACTGTTTTGGACATAGTCTTTAAGTCGCCTCAACGTTGAAAAAGTTCGTTCTGTAGTTGAGTTGAAAGAGGCAGAATTGCAGAAATTTGCATCATTGTTTGTATAATTCGCTAAAAATCCACATCAGTGTTTTTTTGTTAAATCGGTTCATCCGGGATTCAAGAGCTGAATGTCAGCTATTCCATCGTCATGAGCCTGGAAGCGTGCTTCCAGCTCCGTGGTGAAAATCGACAAAAGGAAAGAAAAGATTTCTACGATAGTGTTCTTCGCCTAACTCTGCCTGGATATTTTAGCTATGAACTTTCCATTCAGCCGAGAGCAAAAAAAATATTGCGCTGGAACTCACTTCCTGAGGTGCTTGAAAATTCGTGTGAATCGTTCTTTGCTTTATAGAAATTTTAATGTGGACCTCAATGTTCGCACGTAACTGCATGTTTTAACTAAATCCGCATTAACTTTTATATAACCAAAATTGGGTTCAAAACAATCATTGTCTTTATACACTGTAGATTCTCAATAGTGGTCAGAAGTTGATAACTTTGAGCAGCAAGTACTCGATCTAAAGTTTGTAGACTCTCAAGAGTTTGTAGCATAACTTCATATAATTTTGCAAATCTTTTAGTTGAGGCATATTTATTCGTCCAATAAATATAGGCGTGGTATAAGGGTAGATTAAAAAAACCCGTGGAAGGCCGCCTGTTGCAAAAATTCGTCTTAAAAAGCCGATTATCGGAAGAAAATAATTGTGCTTTCTATCGCACATATGCAGTTTCGAATAGCTGGTAGTTCGCAAAAGAGTATACCAATACTAGGCTATGAAATGGACGACACAGTGCAAATAAAGAGCTCTGGGAAACTACGCGTTAATGATTGTTCGCATTCCTTTTAACCTATCACCATTAACGGTACCATCGTACCTCTGATCAACCATGCAGTTGAGACCTAGACCATGTGAACGGGTTGTGTTCAATATAGCTGTATATAAACATTAGCCAGTAACATCCTCAACATGAATAAATTCTAAGAAGTACTCCCACACAACAGCTTAATCCCACGATAGATCTATGTACCTGAGACATAGAAACATTTGCTCAGACATAAAAGATCCGAAGTTTCAACTGCCAGAAGCGCAAAATATTTAGCATATTTCAGCCTTTCTATTACCTTTTACTGAATCATTTTTCCGCAAGTCTCTGTGATGTCGTTTGAAATTTCAAGGAATGTGTACAAAGCCCGATTGCTCTTGCTTTGATTAAATAGGAGACACTTATCACCAGAGCGGAATCGAAAACAAAGAAGAGCCCTTAAACTACCATCATTACATTTAAGTTCAGATAATCCTATATAACCCTGCTCCTGGTAACAGTTTAATGAAATCTCCTGTCCACATAACAAGTCTGTTTTTATAATTGGTTTCAATTTGTTTCTGTTATCTTCGGCTATTTTTCTTCGGGGTTCAAGCGCTCTACAACATTACTACCGCCTTGAGCGATTCTGCTCAAATTGACCTCCTTACCTTCAGCAAACTCATGTTATTGCATTGAGGCATGTTTATCGAATTATTTACAAACATTTTTCCACTATGTGTATGGTTTTGTAACCAGAAAATACAACACTTGTTTCCCACGACCCCCTTCTTTGGTGCAAAAGATAATGCTTTTACATTCCAGTGTTCCTTTCAAGGTATCAGAATCTGTCAAGAAATAATGCTTTTGGAACCAACTACTATGAAACGCCAAATTTCGTTTATTGGATACAATAAACTTTATCTGGCACCCAATTATGATTAAACACTTCAAATCTTTCGTATATACTCCAAAACCAAAACTGGTATTTGAAGTTTCCTCACCCTAAGCAGTGTGCATGTTTCCTCACCCTCAACACTGGACAAGTCTGGTGGTTAGAAATGCTAGCAGATGGACACGAAATATTTTCTCCAGTTGACCTGTCTCTTGTTTTTGTTGTTGACAAAAACCCAAAAGTGAAGATATTCAAGCCCCTTAAACCCCCTTTACCAGGCCCCATGTCACTAGCCAAACCTCATCCTCTTACGCTAATTGCCTTCATATACCCCAGCGATATCTCCAAGTCCCATTCTAGTTCTTGGATGTCTTCTTAGAGTAGGAATCCATCGATTGCTCTTCCTCTTATAATCCATTTCACTCCCTGACATTTTCAAACATATTCCTTCGGTAATCTTCCCATTTGTCATTCTCCACCCTGGTTTCTAGTAATCTAATAATTTGACATTGTTCCATATATTTAAGTATGTCCCTTTCGTTTAATCCTCCACTCCAACCCACAATGTTAAGTATTATTTATATTATATAACGCTAATAGTTAGTAAATTAAAATAATTACCTATAGCTCTATCATAACGTGTCTTTAAGTTTCTTCCAGTTTTCTCCAATCCGCTAACTTCACTCTTCGACAATATCTCACCAGCTGTCAGCACTAATTGTCTAACTTGATCCAAGCAATGTGATATAGGCCCAGCATGACTATCCAAGTCATCTTTCACTTGTTTCAAAGTGTTGATCTGATTGCGTAACTCATCTTCAGTTTCGCGAAGTACATCTTGCGAAGCGATTTTAGCCTCAATTTCACCAATCCATTGAAGTAGTTTAGATAGTGTATCATCGCAGATTTTGTAACGTTCCTCGACCGCTTGCTATTAAAAATATAGATATAAATAAAGTCAAACAAATTTACTGATGATAATGTGTTGCAATAGTAGCACAAGGAAAGATTTTTATATCTGAAACAATAGCTGTCGAGTATTAAATAAATATTATTGAATGTTTAATGTTTTAAATACGTCAGTAAAAATTTGAAAGCTAATTTTCTGTGTTTGCTTCTTAATTACCTAAAATTTTCCTCATTAATATTTTTCTATCTCTTCTAGTTTAGGAGATAGCAATATTATCGCTAGTAAAAAGTACATACCCTGTACATTACAAAATAATAAATAAATAGAATATGGTTCCGTTCATTTTGTACGTTTTGATCAAATAGCATGGTTCAATTCGGAAATGAAATTAAAGCTGCAAATATGTAACTACATATAGGGTGAGTCAATACCGACGCAAGGAGTTTTATAGCGAAATCGTATTTATTATGTATATTCCATTATAATGGCATTATGTGTGACGATAGGGACTACAATTTAAAAATCTTTTTAAATATACATGGTGCTCCAGTCGTATAGAACATACTATGTATATATAATCACCTTTTTGAATTGTTCGTAAAAATAAGCTAAATTTTCATGAGGGTGTCCTATACCTAAATACAGATTGTTATGGGTTATTTCGGTTATTGTAAAAATGTAATTAAATAATTAAATAGCTCACGATCAGCTTAATTCTAAGTCAGAGCTAAATAGTACATTATTCCGTTAATGTATGTAATGATTGATCATTGAACATAATTATACAAGACTATATGTTTTATAAAAATATGTGTAGCTAATTTAGTTAGCTTTCAAACTGTATTAGGGTTCCCTAAACCCAAATCTGTTCATTCTTAAGTAATTAAGTATTTTCAAAATTTCACAGTTTCTTTCCAACCTATAAAAGAAAAACGTTTCTTTCACCCCCAGTTAATATAGGTTTTGGTTCCAAATAGTTTCTCTTCATTTCTAACTATCTATGGAGGTATATAATTTTGGGATTCTTTTTACACGCTTTAATATTTTTATTAGTGAAGAAAAGGGTAGAAAGAAATAGAGCGATTAGGATAGATTATTCTCGCGCTTGAAGTTTTCCCAGTCAGAAAAGACTGTAATAGTGTCAGTGGGCAACAAGTATATCCAGCGGCAATAAGTGGTTCCAGCATGCAAATCTATAGGCCTGGCGCTAAAACCGACAAAGAATCAATTCGTGATACTTTACCTACGGATGTGATAATAAGGAACCGCCTTCCTATTTCCACATCCACCTCCTTAGTCCTTCCCAGAAAGCTGTGAAAGAATACTACACCCGTCTCGGTGAAGGTACGTGGATTTTTCCGTTTGTTTTTGTTTTTTAATTCTAGTCGTGATTTTTGCTAATTAATTCGTCTTGCTATTGTCGCGCATTTCATCAAAGGTGTACGGTAAATCCAGTCAAGTTTAGTTGATTTGAGACAATCCCCTACAACTGAACAGTTTAATTCTTAGTACTATAACGCGATTTGTTTCACTTGATATGTTTTTATTTAGGGAATGGTGCCAGACATATACCAAAATAATTAAAACGTGTAGTGGTTTTAGGTTGAAAACTTAAAGAAATATACACAATTTCAGGATCCAGATTGCTTGATAAAAAGATATAGTTATTTATTTCAAAATGAAACAGCTACTAGGGTATATAGAATCCCTCTATGCCCTTGAACGAGTTTGAAATGATTATTTTAACGCCTGATCAGAATGTTTTGGTTTTTATAAATTCGCTTAGCAGAGTTCACTTCTTTGCAAAGTTCACCTGTTTGATTATTGGATCACTTGTCTTATTTACGCGTAGCACAACTTGCTAGATATTGAAGCTATTAGACGGTTTATTTATCTCGACTGGTCTAGTGCGAGTGGGCTTGAGTTCATGTCAGAGGACTCAATTACTTACCTGATTTTTTATTGATTCTTAACTGCACGTTCAGCGCTTGTTCGACCCTTATAATCGGATTTAAATCGAAGCAGGTATACTATTTCTTTCGGGTCCTCTATCATTAACCTGTGAGTGTATTTGAATAAACTTTTTGACTGTGCAAGAATTTGTTATTGGCAAGTAGATCTCTCGAAAAGTGTGAGTGTGTGGAACTTAATTGTTACGCCTTGTATAAGCGAGTACGTCGATCTGAACTGTATGAGGCGCAAAGGTATCGATTGGTAGTAGTGCGTGGTGCGAAAACTCCCCATATCGTTCGGACGTTCGAAAAGCATCGTCGATTTTCTTTTTCATTACCATCATTTGACCAATAAATGGGTTCTTCTTTGCTCCGGAAAGTTAAAGGGATTTTCCGGAAGTATGATTCCCTTCCAGTTTCGTGTTCTGGCTTAGATTGGTTTGTTGACTAATTGATTGAGTTGTTACATGCGCTCAGCTAGCTTTCCGACGTCGAGGTCTGGATGCTTCGAGAGACAACGGATCATAGTCTCCCTGGTTGGATCAAATGTTTAGCTTTTAGTTCTTCTTGCGTAGAAGCTTGTTATGGACTGTAGTGATAGTTTCATCATATTTTTCCGGTTCTTTTGTCCACATTTCTGAACTATACATAACGAATTGTATGAGCGCGCCATTCAGAATTCTCATCCGGCTTCTTATGGATAGTTTGAACTTTTCCTTTAGTACATAGTACAGCTTGTGCGCATTTCCGCAGGCTACTTCTTTTTCTTCTTTAATGTATTTTCTAGGCTCTCTTATGACGAAATGTAGGACTCCCAGATATGTAGCTTGTTTATTATTTTATTTATTTATTATTTAACCGAATCTACCGCCAGCTTCTCTTTATTTTGGGAAATTCAATTGCTTCAGTTTTTGATATTTTAATCTTCCATTTTCTCAAACACTTTCCTATTGACTGCAAACTTTTATGCATGGTTTTGCTTGCGACGGTGATAAACGATGAGTGACAAAAGCAGTGTCATCTGCAAACTGAAGCAGTCTAGCTTTGTTTTGCTTCTAGATCTAAAGAATGTCGTGTAAATATATATCGCGTACATATATTCTCTGAATCGTGGTTATAGAAGTTCTTCGATTTCGCGGCATGTTTCTTCCATCCAACGCTCTTTTGCTTTTTTGGTTTCATACTCTATTTATCTTTTAAATTGATTATTCTTAACTGTTTCAGGCTAATTGTTGATATTTTCAAGTTAATGTAATGCATAAAATTAATTAACAATCTGTATAATGATGTTTAATAAACAATCTTCATATACATCAATGGAATGATCTACTAATTAGATTTGACAGAAATTTTCTTAAAATTAACATTATCGTGAGATATTTCATTATTTCCAGGACGTTACATTTTTAGAAAAATCAAAATAACTTAGAACACTATGTATTTAGGTATAAGACACTCTCATAAAAGTTTAGCTTATTTTTTACGAAAAATTCAAAAATGTGATTATACATAGTATGTTCCACGAGAAAAAAACATAAATTTGATATGCCACCCTTCTTTGGAACACCATGTATATTTACAAAGATTTTAAATTATCGCTCCTAGCATCACACGTAAAGTCACTATATTGGAATAATACATGCGATTTTGCCATAAAATTCCGTGGCATCGATGGTGATTCACCCTATATAACTCAAACCAAATACTAATAAATAAAATTTTCTAATATTAAAAATAATCAAAGTGCCACCTAAAATAACATAATATTATATATAGAACATTTTATGTTAGCATGCATACATTTACCTTATTCTTGTAAGCTGATAACCGCTACCTTTAATAGTACTTTTCTATGAAGTACCTTTTTGCTTACCATAACTGATAAGTAATAGTTTACAAAGAAAAAAAAAACAAACAAAATACCAGAGCAGATTCGAGCAAATAATAAATAACATAATTCTTCTATTTGTTTAAAAGATAGAAATAACATAAAAAAAATCATGACAAGGTGTGTAACGTTCATTGTATATTATGAAAATGGTATGGTTCATTATATCGCCGAACGTATTTTTTGGTATAAAATGTATTTTTTGGTATAAAAAATGCGTTTGCGTTTAAATTAAGCGATTGATCTAAAATATAATAATATTTGGATTATAATACTTATGTTTCTCTTACAGTTAAATGGCAGTGCAAAGCCAATATTATACCACATTAATTGAATGTTTCGTCCAAATAATATTTACATAACGAATATAAATTAAATCATTTTAATAATATTTTACGTACTTCAATACTTATAAGTCATCTAAATTATTCAAGATAGCAAAATGTTATACAAATGATTTAGTTCTTTAAGCATTATTTCTATCTAGTTACATGTATAAGTAAAATATTTTGCACTTATTTATATTGTCATATGAAATTGAAGTCACTGTATAATGTAAATTACAATCTTAGACAAAAAAAGTATTTACTTAAGTGTTGTAGTCTATTTAAAATCCAACATTATTTTATTTCGATGATTAATATGGATTGATTAATATCGATGATTAATACGGCGAATAATACATCTTCAAGAAGCACATAGTTAGCAAATAAAACTAGTTCCGCAAAGAGGCAGGGAATAATGCAAGTCCAAGGGGATCTAAGCAGAACGAATTCTATGTACTAAATACATCTTTGTATTACTAATTAGCGAGTAAAATAAATGCTACTTTACATAGCACTTGATTAGATATGAACACCGCATAAAGAACTCGAGGTAGCACGCGTCCGAGGATGTAAAGAAGACGCACTAATAAATAGTTAGATAATCGCTGATCGTACGTTGTTCAGTTGTTACCAAATTCTCATACTTTCACCGAATTTAGGACAGTGGATATATGAAACCACGTTTAAAACCTACTAGCTTCGTTGTATAATTTAATAAATCCGTCAGAGCGGCTATAACATTGACATTTGATGCATTTGTAAAACCATAACTAATCAACATGAACATTTAATATACATAACAGATCAAATTAATATCGAGTCTGGACCATCATCATCCATACGTCGACATATGAATACCTTCAATAATACCATCAACCTCCTTCTTAAATGGATGTCTCTGTGCTTAAAGCGAATATTCAAAAAGCCAAAAAATCAAATATTTTTTTGAGTTTCAATATCGTAGAAAAGTTGCGAATTAAGGAGATTAAAAAGGCGTAAAACAGAAATAAAATCAGTTTATATCTTCCTATCGCGCATGTACTCTAAAGTATGACAAAATTTGGAAAAACTCTCATTTTTAGGATAATTTTTATCTTACTTAGCATCTCAATATTTAAATGTAATCACTCTTGTCGATTCTTACTGAAACCAATAATGATTTAGAAAAAATAATGGTTCAAATCGGTTAATGTCTTCCGTTCGCGCAACAGCTGTCAAATCTAACAAATTCTTGAGCTGGTCCTAATTCGCTCGGGTCAATTACAAAGACCCGAGCGAGTTAAATATATGATATTTAATGCTATAGTTAATGTACAAGCAATAAGATAACATATGTGATATTAAGAAAATCGTTAATATGATCCCTGTTTCAGTTCTAGCTAAAATATTATTTTTTCATTTGTGGATATTATTCCAACATTTGATTCGAAATAGATATATGGTATTTAATTCTATACGTCATATACAAGCAATAAGATAATATATGTGATATTAAGAAAATCGTAAGACGCTTCCTCCATCTACCACTCTCGCCGCCCTATTGTTCTGTCACAGTCTGTCAGTCTGCACTTATTCCTCGTGTTTTATGTGTATTTCGTTCGCTCTTCCAGTTATTATCTTCACATTTCCATTTATTTCAATGTTTGGCTTGGTGTAATGACATTTTTGAGTACCTTTGTGACTTATCGGTAATATACTATGGCTGTACCTAAGGAAAGCATCACAAGACAGGTATTTGATTTCCCTATATTTGGTACACCTAAAGATTTTTTATTAAACAAGCTTCCTACTGATGAGGACGTGATTCGGTGTTGGTCATAAGAGAGATACGACTTGGTGCTTAAATTTAATAATAAAGAAGTTAGTTTTTTCACAAATTGCCAGTACAGTAGCTGACAAAATAATTGGTTTGTATCAGAAAGCATGTATTCCAACGGTTACAGATAAGAGAATCATGCAACTTATAAATACATTGCACAATAAGTATTACAGCCTACGAAAATCATAAACGAGGGACAAAAATAAGTATTCGTTTAAGCAGACAATTTACGAGTTTAAGCAAAAATAGTCATTAATTTTTGACGTAGCAGCTTGCAAATAGCAGCCCATTGTTGCCAATTGCATTTGTAACAAAAACCTTGATTTATGTAAATGCGATATAACTTCCAACTGTGATTGTGCAAAATCAACTAAAATACCTGCTATTGAGCTAAGGTTTGTTTACTTATTACGAGTATACGGAATACGCAAAATTGGAGAGGTAGACGTGTTTGATACAAAGAAACTTAATAACTTAATAATCATTAAAAAGAGATTGTGTGACAGCCATTTAACTGTGGATGATGAACCTGACCTGAAACCATCGTGCTCGCATTCAAATGTAAATGTATACTGATACCGACCATGATTTTAAAGTTCCAATAATTCGCAGATAAGAGTTCATTTAAAATCTACTATATTACTGAGCGATCGTTATCGAGTTTCTGATTGCGCTACCGCTGCAATCGCCTCAAGTGTTTTGCACGACGTTGGATTAATTACCGATTCTGACATATCCTATGTTATAGACAAAAACAAAATAAGAAGAGAACAACAAAATGTTAGGGCTGAATTGTGTAGTAAATTGACGAATTTCCACTACAAGGTCTCTATTTAGATGGGAGGAAAGATGACACGTTAGTGGTAGATTTAGCTCATTCAAAAAACTTCCGTAGAATAAAATAGGAAGAGCATTACTCGCTAATTAAAGAACTTGGTTCAGTCTACATCGGCCATGTTACTCCAACTTCTGAGAGTTCTGAAGATATTCTCATTTGTATTATTTCTTATCTGTCAGCTCGTGGTACCCTTCTTGAAAAATTTGTCATAGTTTGTGATGGCACTGCTGATAATAGAGGTTGGAAAAACGGTCTGATTCGCCGAATCGAAATACATTTGGGGAACTGTTACAACGGCAGTTTGCCTTCTCCATTTCAATGAACTATCGTTCCAGTATCAGTTTCAATACGTAGACGGTAAATCAACGGGTCCGAAATCTTTAAGAGGGCCAATCGGTGAAAAGCAAGTGGCCGCGAAAAATGTTCTGTGATTGGCTATAAGAGTATTGTCTGTCAGATCTCCTCAATACACAGAAGTATATTAAATACAGATCAGCAATATCTACTCGATATTTCTATGACAATAAAGTCGGGATTCTGTAAAGAGGATTTGGCTGTACGAGATCCAAATCGAACTCTCAGATTGTACTTAAGTGAAGAAAGTCCCACATCTGAATTTCAAGAAATTGTATTTATTTTGAAGTCATACATGCCGATGTGGTTTAGTACTAAAGCAAATTAATACTTTACAAAGGGACCAAAACTTGTGTATCAATCGATACAATCCAATCTTCAAGGTACCTGCTTGAAAATTTAGGTAATATTGTCAACCCAGTGATTAAACGGAATACTATTTTACTCATCCAGAACACTTACTATTAACTATGACACAAGATAATTCAAAACACATAAGAGACCTCGGACTTCGACGTATCCTAAAGACGAGAGAGTTAGATCAAAAGAGAACAACTGTCAGAACAATCATGCTGCCAAAACTTAATTTCAAGACTACTCGGAAATAATTAACCGGATCAATTGTGATTTATCTTCTGCCCCATTTTTAAAAGATATCAGTGACGATGAGATTAAATCACATATTCAAAATGATACGGTCCCTAATTGGGCTATAACATTCAATACATTCCCAGTTCACACACAGACTGTTGAACAATATGTGAAACTCGTGATAGAGGCCCCGGGTAAATATTGCCGAGCTGAGGAGTCTAGGGATGGTTTTATTAGAACGACTCTGGTATCAAGATTAACCATGCCTAACTGCGCCCAAAAATATGATTTCAAAGTACCATTAGCTAAGAGTGACAATTCAATTCTTCACACAAAAACATAGATCTTTCAATACAAAAATCTGTGTATAAATATTACAAATCTAATAGAATTTGTTATTAAATATTTAAACTTTTATTCAATAAAGAAAACCAAAAAAACTGTGATCTATCTTATTTGTAATTTCTTTTCAAAATTTCATTACCTATGAAGGCAATGTGCGACCGGAAGATGCTGTTGGATTCAAATAATATTTAAACATTATTTTCTGTAGTTTTAATACATAAGAATTTTGGATATTACATTCGGGAAAAGGCTAATTTAAAAATGATAAAAATTATCGTAAAAATGTGATATTTTTCAAATTTTATCAAACTTTAGAGCACATGCGCGAACGGAAGATGTAAACCGATTTTATTTCTCTTCTTTACCCCTTTTTTTTTAGTGTCCCCGACATACAACTTTTCCGCGGCATTACGACTGGAAAAAAAATTTCGGCCCACCCTAATATACATCTGATATTATGATGTACAAGCTGTAGAATTATGTATTTATGCTACAATTGATTAAAAAAATTCCACTGTGAATTAACGCTGATAACTTCCAGACCGGACACCACCAAGATTTTGAATAATTTCTTCCCCTAAACCCATCTAATTTGTTGAAAGAAGTTATTCAAAATCGTAAAAATTGTTCGGGTCTGATTAAGAAGTTATCAGCGTTAATTAACAGACGGATTTTCTTAATTAATTGTCGTCATAAATACATAATTCCACAGCATTTTATCAGATGTATATATTCGCGTCAAGCACAGGAACATCCATTTAAGAAGGGGGTTGATGGTATTATTAACAGTTTTCATAGATTAACGTATGGGTCCAGACTCGAAGTTGATTTTTACTGTTATGTGTATTAGTAGGATAGGATACATGTGTATAGTAGGATACATGCAAGGATTCTCGAACAAAATTTACACAAAAACGAAATTAAAATAACAGTTAACACACAATGCAACAAATGGAGTTAGTCAAAATATTCGAGTACCGAATACGTGTAGATTAAAATCGATTCATGGTTAAAATATAATATTAATGTAGATAAAGAGTTGAACGGTAGTTCCAAACAAGGCCCGCCTATTAACTTAGATAACTGTAAAATGGCATGATCTTTTATAATAAGCAAATGTTTAATGCGAAGAATCGTGATCATATGAAACAAATGTAAAAGAAACAGCGTAGATTGAATCATTTACCTAGATATTTGAACAGAAATAAATAACGATGCATTTTAGATCACAAAATTTAACAATCAATTGAATCCCAGTAGGACACTAAAAATAATTTTAGAGGTGTTTCCTAAAAAGTGCTACAAAAGACAGGTGAAAGGAGGGCATGCATTCTACTGCATGTTTTTTTAATGCATCGCGGAGACCATTGAACGAAATGTAAAAGTTAAGGAATGTGTACGATATGGAAAGCTCCATCAAAATATATAAGTACAAGTAACCTCAACAGCTAGTTCGTATGAGAAATGTTCAAATGTAGGGAGCAGCAAAAAAGTGTATAAAAGAATGCATTAAAACCTAGAAACGTCAGTACCAACCGCGATAATATATTAATTCTATTCCATTGTATTAGTCTTCACGAAATATCAACAGTAAATCAAGGGTGATAGTTTTCGTAAGTATTATTTTGTTTTTGTTTGTTAGTTTGGATTATGATTTTTTTTAAATATATCTAAAATTTCATAAATGCAAAAATATCAATATTAAAGCCGCTCTGAGAAGTTGTTAACTTATACAACCTGCTTTACAAGCTTTAAACGTGCTTTAAACGTGCTTTAAACGTGCTTTAAACGTGGTTTTATTCATCCAGTGTCCTTAAATCCAGTGAAATTATGAGAGATAAAGATAAAATTACAGTATTAGTATTTTGCTACTTACTGTTATTTATTTTTCATCATTTATCAACAATAATAATTAATGTTATAAGCCTAGTAATTAATTCTACACAAAGAAGATAGTTTTAACGAATTTTGAACTATTTATAAAAAACTTTTGCTTTTTAACTTTGGCAAAGTTAATTTTATAAAATCCAGCAAAAATTGACTTTAATTTTTAAATATGCCCATTGTATGTCTATAATATTCTCTACGAAAATTTTTAAATATTCGTAGATATAATAACAAAAGAAAAACATTTTTCAAAGTAATACTACAGCTTTCACTAAAACTTTAATCCTGTTATTAAATTTTATATCAATCGTCTAATGCCGATTCCAGACGATGTGTGACGACTCCGACTAATTTACCGCCAATTAAAGGGAACATTACGCATAACGAATGTTGGCCAAAATTGACATCAAACACGCTATACGTATGAGCCCGGACGACAAATGTTGACCAAATATACGCATCGCCTGAGAACGGCTTAATCATTATTTTAAAGATCATATACTTAACATAAGTAAGGAGTAAATAGGAAAATAAGGAAACATATAATTTTCATGCAATCATAAAGCACACACAGTTATAGATGATTGATTAGTGTTAAAAATGTAAAAACAAAAAAAACAACTTGCAAATATGTTTTTTTACCTGAAACAATGTATGAAATAATTATTTAAAGATTTAAATATATAACAAAATAAATAATGTAAACATATAGTGTAAATGCTAAAAATTATAAAATACATGCCTAAATGCTTAATTCTAATATATTTGTTTGATAAAACCTAATTTATAATTTATATTAAAAATAATAAGCAATTGTTAAATATTTCAGTTTAATGAAAATAGTAAACAATGATATATTTATGTTCATTATTTTGCAAGTATCTAACATAAAATATTTGAATGATATTTAAGTTTTAAAAGCACAGTAATAAACTTAACAGCAAAATGCAATGAGTGTTCAATGAGGACAATTTGCTATTCGTGGAGAACCGATAAATTTTAATAGTTCTTGTGATCTTCTTTAATATAATACCTAACATGAGAACTTTAACTTAAATAATACTTTCGGCATTCTCTGTTGGTTACCATGGCACAAGTAAATAAACATAATTATAAAACGCGTAGAAGTGAATAGTAAAGGATAAGAGAGGTGAAACGTTTTATTATATTTTACATAAAGCAAAAGTTGTTCTATTAAGTGAGCTGATTAACCAAATTTAAACCACTATTTTATTCAAAATTTAAATAATACTGAAAAATTGATCAGAAATATTCAGGTGTAGTGTAGTGTGATGGGTTTGAACCACTCCCTAAATTATAATTTGAACCTGCCACTAAGAGCAACATTTATTAAATTCTAGGAGCTCCGACTTATAAATCTCATAAAACATAATTTTTTTTTATAACTTTTCTTCTATGTACTATTGTTCGAGAAATAGTTTAAAACTTCGGTATTGGTAACCGCAAATTCTGTATTGGCAACCGGAATTCTATATATAAACACGCATAATTCCTAAAATCAATAAATTTCATAAAATCATATAGCAATCTGTCATTATAATTTCATTTAACTATACAAAGCTACATAAATTAATCATAATTAGTAGAATAAAATATCTACTAATAAAATAAGGCGCAGGCGTTACTTTGTACATGAAGGATAAATTAGCCGCGACATGAACAAATTACAAACGAGGGAAAGAGCAAAGTGTCTTTTTACGCGAGTGAGAACGATCCCTAACGTAAACTCGCGAACATTAAGGATAGGCGT
>WYDF02315994.1:0-14702 GCA_009867245.2 Adranes taylori
CCTCAAGTTCCCTACAAACCCCTACGATGTGGTCATTTTTTTCTCGCCTACTTGCTGCTTTGATCTCTTTGTTTAGTGTCCATGCTTCCATACAATACAGCGTAACAAACGAGTGCGTAGTGAAAGATTAAAGTCTCGACATATTAATACTTTCTTCATTTTTGTGAATGAGCTTATAGCATGCTCGATTCTACATCGAATTTCCAGTAAATTATCACTGTGTTAATTTTTCCAGCTAAAAATTTGTTTTCATTTGCAAACCAAAATCGAGGGATAGTTCTATATGTTATGAGAACTTTAAACATTTTTAATATTATAATCCTTAGAGCAGCTAAGAAAGTGGAACACAATTAAAAATTTATTAATACGATTAACATGTAACAAACATTTATTGAAAGTCAATTCGGCTTAATTGTCTTCTCTTGCTTCAAATCTTAAAGTCGTCTTGCAAATTTTTTTCTTTGTACTTCAGAATTAATCTTTATCTTCGGTATTGAATTTATAATTTGTAATTAATTCATATTTTTTTTTATTTTTTAGAACAGAAGAGAGCTAAGGAGATAATTGGATTAAGGAGTAAGAGTAGACTTAAATGGAAAACGAGATTACAAGAACTGGAAAAGATATCTAATGCATTTGAGAAAAGCGTATATGGATTCCATTAGAGTTTCGTTTGTAGGCTTGAAATTTTGCCCTTCCGTGTATTTTGTCAGGGTGAGCAAAGTTTCAGGTGTGTAAACGTACCTCATTACTTCTCTCCTATTAATAATGGAATCATGGTTTTGGAAAAGAATAGTACGATGTAAAAATATTAGTTGGGGGGCGCAGCCAAATTTTACCCTGCGCATTAAATCAATCGTGGATTATTAGAAAATGCAAACATTTATCAGAACCAATTTTTAGTGATGTAATATTGCTACGTACAGAAAAATAATGGGTTAAATTAAATATGACTTGTTAGCAGTAGGTTACCCTTAGGTTCTTAAATTATATGTCAATAAATTTAAAATGCATTGAAGTTATATTCTATTTAAATAGTTCGTAGAAGTTTTGATATTTATAAATACACGTGCTCAACAAAGACCGCACCTGCTTCCGGTTCGTCATCGTATGATTTTACATAGTTGAATTAGGAAGCTCCAGCTAGTGAAGATTCTGGAATATCTATAAAAGATCATTTCGGACGTTGGCTCGAGATACTAAAAATTACGTTGTCATAGAGCTACATCGTACACGATCCAAGTCGTTTTATTAAAAAGTTCCAATTTTAAATATAACCTAGAGTAAGTGATCATGGAAGTGCAGAGTGACTCAAACGTAAAATTTTATGCGTATTAAGTTGTTCCAGTATTGGAGTCAAGTGATTGAAATAAATTAAACTGAAAAGTATTCCAAAAACTCCATATTTAATTGAATCATAGATATTAAACGAACTCAATTGAGCAATTGTTAAATTGTTGTGTTGACATGTTTCGGGAATAACAATCTTCCCATCCTCAGAACTATTGAATATGAAAAGCTATTTGTAACTTACATATAAAATTAAATATAAAAAATAAATTATCTTAATATTTCGATGTGAAGTACTAGTCACATCTTGAATTTTTAATGAACTTTTTGGAAATTATTATTGGTTTTACATTTTGAAAGTTAAAAGTAGTTGATTTCCAAAGATTTTGTAGATGTACTATGAGTTAATTAATGTTTAGTCACATGATGTAGTATTAGTGTGACTTGCGCCATCATTGAAGAAGAATTAGCAAACGCCGACCAAACATCTTGTTCCGAGATGCCTGAAATATCGATCATTCTTTTAATTTATCATGTGTGTTTTTTATTACCCACCTGATCACGTGGGTTTTTTAATTAAAACACCAAGTTTCTTTATAAGAATGCAAGTTTCTTATACCTAGAAATTTCACCACTCCTCGTATATATTGCTTGTAAAAGCTACATAAGTGGCCTAAAGACCAAAAGCTGACTGAAACAACATATTACAGTTAGGGTTTTTCGGGTACGAATACCCGGACTTGGACCCGGCGAGTCAAGTGTAAATACTCGGACCCGATACCCGATCTAAGACTCGACGAGTCTCGTGTTTTTGAACAATTGAATTAAAGTGTTCACTTTTTTATAATATATAAACGTGTGTATAGTAGCATCGACTCTGGCCCTGCCTCATATCTATTTTTTAAATAAAAAATAATTTCTCTGGTATGTATTAAACATTTTAATATTTTTTGGTATGTATCAAATATATATTTTTTTGTACATTTATTCTAAATGTACTGAACTACACGTAAATGGTTTACATACATATTATTAAACATGTATAATATGTCACATATAACCATTTCATAATTTTTCATATATGGAAGTTCTAAATTTTGTATTCTTAATAAATGAAAAATTTTTAACAAAAATTTTACTTTACATAAGACCCGGACCCGGATCCGATAAAAATAATTGTAGACTGAACTCGCACTCGCCGAGTCTAAAAAGATCGAGTATTCCCAAACCCAAATTACAGTTACCAATTAGACCCATAGTTTCATTTTGTGCATCTCTAATGTATTACTTCACAAAATGGCTGAATAAATTCATAAATTCAAATAACATTTAAACATCAATAATAAATCATTCAATTTTAAATTCAGAACAGTTAGTTAAAGAATTCCAAAATTTCACTTTCCTTCCACATTCTAACATCTTCTCCTTCGATGTTCAGAGTTTATTTCCCTCAGTACCAAGACCTGAGTTAATAGAACTAGCTTCAGATAAATTAAATGATGGCTCCATCCAGATACAGAATGCCAGTTCTTACTTAACATTTTAAAACTTTGTCTTAAACAAAAGACTTTTTTACATTTAATGGGACTCTTAAATGCGAAACCACAGGCTTGCCAATGGGAAGTGGCCTAGTCTTATCACAATTATTCATGTCAAACTTAGAGGACAAAGTGTTACGGTTAGATGATCTCATTAAACAAATCAAGTTTTATAAAAGATATTTCGATGATATATTGATCATTCTTTACACCAATACAGGATAGTTTCCTTTTTTGAATGCTGGGTTCAACTCAGCTCATCCGTCTGAATTATCAGTTAGTTCCAAAATTCCAATGCTTGATATTTTATTCGACCACTCTGATGACAAATATCATCACCAAATTTAGAGAAAAAGTACATCTTGTAACACTATGATACAATTCAATTCTATGGTACCGGGGCCACATAAACTAGCGGGTTTCAAGTCTTTAATCCACATAGCATTGATCATTCCTCAAAACAACAATAATTTTATTAGTGGGGTTAACATAATTAGAGCGATTGTTAAAAATAACGATTTTGATAATACAATGTTACTTAAACTATTTAATAAAAAAATTCATACAGTGGAAACCAATTTGATTCCAATTATACAACCTATCACTTCTATCACGAATAAGAAAAATTCACTTTAACTTATTCAAATATGGATTGCTCCAACACATATTTCAAAAACAAAAAATTGAAATTAGTTTTCACACAACAAACAAAATAGATAAATGTAAAAATAACAAAGATAGAAATCTACATCTGACTTGTCAACAATTTTATATAAGAGCTACAGAAAGGAATTTTAAGATTAGAGTGTAAGAACACTTTAAAACTATTAGATTAAACAGTGACAAAAGTGAGTTTACCAACCATATTTTGGAAAATAACCATGAATTTAACCCAAGCAAAAACAATATTTATTTACAAGTTTGTAGAAAACCACATATTTCAAAATATTTATAACAGATTCACATTTATGTAGAATTAACTGAAAAAGGCAATATTATCAATAAACAAATGCATTATGACTTTACTAATTTTCTTAAGCTTATAAATTTAAAATAAAAACTTCTAACAAAATAAATAAAATAATTTTCTCTATTTAATAAATTTAAATTCACATGTTTGATCTATAAGCTCTTGGTACATTAAAAACGTTCAACAATTAGACGTGAATTCCAACAACAATTATTCGTGGATCAGTCATTACAATGAAATGTTTTTGTTGTTGTAGAAGGTTCTCCAAGTTATTACTTCAGTAATAAACTTTAAATAAAATATCCATTTTTCATATAATAAAATATCCAGTTTACTATAACTTGACAAGTAGTACAATCCAAATGAATAAAATTGTTTGAGGGTTTGTCATTTGAAGATATTTAAAATATAATAACTTGTTAATGTTAATGTATTTTTAATAAAAAAATATTACTGTTACCATTAAATTCACAATCTTTTACGGATATTTTAAAGTCAAATAATTTTTAAATAATTGCAAAGAAGAATTACCTCCGCTTTAACAATAATAAATTCATTCAGAATCATGCGCTGATTATTTATCTTAGTCATGCGCATTTTGACATTTCCGGCATCTCCGAATAAGCTGTTTGGTCGGCGTTCGCTAGTACTTCAACAATTGCGCGAGCCACAGTAAAACTAAATGTGTATTGCCATGGATCACTGACTCTAAGTTATATTTTAAATTGCAGTTTTTTAATAAAACGACTTAGATCGCACACTACCTAACTCTGTGTATACCCCTAACCAACGCCCGAAATGATCGTTTATAGACATCCCAGAATCTTTGCTAGCTGGAGCTTCCTAATTCTACTGCGTAAAATCATTCGGTGACGAACCTGATGCAAGTGCAGTTTTTGTTGAACACGTGTGCTTAGAATTTTCAAAACTTCAGCGAACTATATTTAAATATAATATAATTTTTATGCATTTTATATTTATTGAAATATAATTTAAGAACCTAAAGGTAACTTACTTCTAGAAAATCACATTTAATTCAACCCATTATATTTCTATACGTGACAATATGCCACATTACAATGACTTTGTTTGCTTAAGTATTGTAGCACCCAAGGATGCGGGAGATATCCCGGGATCAAGTAGTAGTAAACAAATATATAAAAGTGTGAGGTTATAATTCGGACATAATTTTATATATGCCGCTATTACTATTTATATGAGCTCAATATTTGATAGCTAGTCGCCGCGCTGAAACATGTGATGAATAACCTAACACAGTTTATAACCACGCGCTATACTTTCGTGATGTTCTATCTCACCATTCGTTATCGAAGGAAGGAACGTGTGTGTATGTTCACCTAATCGACGGCTTATTTTATTCGTTTGCCGATTAAGAAACGGTCATCGTATATATCCGCCTCATTAATTCAGGATAGGACTTAGAAAGATCCGTTTTGTACATGTCGGAGGTACGGTGATTTATTTTTGAATTACATTTTTTAACCACGCGCCATTTTTTCGTGTACTCCTATCCCTCTATTCTTTCTAGAAGGAAGGAAGTAAGTTGCTTGTATGGCCACCTATTCATATTAATAAATTTTTTTAATCAACCGGTCCACGCCGCTAGTTTTGTTTGCAGTGTCAGATTTGTTTACTTTCATCTATCTGGAAATCAACGTTCGGCAATTGCACTGTATTATACTTCGAGAAGTACGACTAAATTAATATTATCCGTTTCATTTGGCGTTCCATCACACCTCTGAGCTTACTCTCTAGATAAACTTTCGATGTAGATTTAATTTCTTCCTCTTTAAGTAGCATTTGTCAATATGTCTCGTTCCACTTCCAACACCTACTAATAAAAATTGCAGGTCTGAACCGTTGTCACTATCGATATTTTAACCCTTTAATGCATATTTTTATTTTCTAGTGTAATTTGTTAACTCATAAATCGTATAAAATACAACTAGAAAAATATTTCTATGTAAAAGATAAACATTTTTTATAACAATTTTTTGATTGATTCATATTTGCATCAAACTGAGTTCTAAGCATATGATATTATATAATGGGGCACGTAGCGATTGCCTTCTACGCTACGACATCGTTTCATATAATAACTACAATATGCTATTCACTTTAATATACCCATTCGAATTTACCTACTACGAAATTATGTTATAATCCCTAGATTCTCATTATCTTTTAAAATAAAACTATGCTTTAGGTTTGGTAGAGTTCCGAGTACTTTTCTTATTTATTTCTACTAGATCAAACGTAAATTGAACTAAACTCTGCGTTCAAGTTTCGTGAAATAAATTGCTCAATTATTTATAAAATTATTTTACTTACATGTGTTGTCGTTCCTACCATTACAACTTAATTTAGAACTACTCACCGTTACTTTATTCACTTCAATTTAATTTTAAATTTAACTCAATAAATAAGCTTGTTGCCTAATCAATTTAATTCAAACTTAAAAGAATTATTTAGTTGTTATACTATAATATGCCCCATATCTAACTTCCGATACTTATTTAATTTATTCATGATTAAATTAGGAATAAATTATAATTTTAATTTAATTCATTATTTTATTTTCAAAATGCTTGACTGACAAGGATTCACCACTTAAGATTACAATTTAAAATATTAAAATATCTCATTACCGACTATTTTTCCAGTGAGAGATATGTGTCTTTTATTGCTTTCTTTGACTAGCTAATTGCCTAACAAGATTACGATCGATATCTCATACTACTTTACCCTTTCTTATGGTAAATTGCATTCATCTAACATATTAACCTGTAACCTACTGATTCTAATTGCTATCGCCAAGACTAATGTAAATCCAATCCGATTAGCTTTCTTTACACATACTTTACGGTATCGCTCAGTACGCTTTCACTTACCAATCAGCGCTATTTACTATATTGATTGATTACCAATCAGCTCTATTTACTCCCACATACACTGAGAACGTCATCACACAGCTCGCTTACTACGCTTGATCACACCCTGGGCCACTATGGGTAATTGGCCCAGGGTGTGTGTAAAAGAATTGGTTCAAGGTTTAATTATATACAATATAGTTTAATTAACGATAAATGCACATTTTGATTTTAAAACTTATTTACGGTAAAGCTGCCCGTAACTGACTGCCTTTTTCCAAACTAGTTCGTCAAGCAAACAAACTGCTAAATGGACAAATATTTCGTTACAATACCCTATAAAATTAGCAAAACAATTTTTATCTTTGTTAAAACAAAAGAACCGTGTTACTTCTTTGACTGAAAACCGACAATCTGGCCGACACTCTGGCAATTTGCACCGTATTGTTGTTGAATTCCAAACAGACACATGGTTATATTGATCTAGACCAGGGATCGGCAGACTTTTGAGTGAATAGTTTTAAGTCTTAAGAGTCCAAGTCTTAAGAAAATTAAAATCTTTCATAGAATCATATATGAATTTTGGCTAACCATATTCATAAAAACAGATAAAATAAAAAAAAACTATATAATAATCCAAGCTAACAATACAATTCACACTTGTTAAACTTCCAAATTTACTAATTTGAACGGTGACCTTATATCGCAACAACATGACTCTAAGTTCGCGATGGTTAATTTTGTTCTCGGTCCATCAAGGTGCACATTACATTACATTTAAAATGCCAAAAATTGTCAAAGTACCGAACGCTAGTTTTTTGCGGTGTCATATACTTCAGGCAAACTGTTCCATGTATTGCCTATTATTGTTTCCATTTTAAGCATTTGTTTCATAGACATCCACTTATGCTGAGAAGGTCTTCCATGCGATTGGTCATAGTCGTAAAAAGGCTTCCTTATTTGCCAAAAAGGCAAATAAATTTTTTAAATCTATTAACTGCACTTGAAGAGTAGCAGCATCTATGTTAAACGGTGCCAAATAAAGTTTTACTACTTTTGTTTGAAGAGGTTAAAGATGAATACTAATATAGATTTATATCTTCTAAATTCTTCAAATAAATTACTAAAATTTTAAAAGAGATTACGAACTAGTTCTAGGTAATCGAGCTATGGCAAATATTAATATGATAGTAGATAAAAGCACAAAAATATATAGTAAATTCTAAATTAGACAAGCCCCGCTATAATCTAGCCGAGCTTTAGTAAATTATAGGTAAAAGCAAATATATATATATATAGGAAATTCCTATTTAACAAGTCCCGCTATTATCTAACTGGACTTCAGTCATATAATTGGTAGGTGAACATAAAGAAAACCCTACGTTTTTAAAGTACATACATATATATTGTTAACAAAATAATTTTTTTTAACAGATAAGATTTATTTATAAAACTATTATTGTCATTGCCGAATCCTAGCCATTTTACTCATCGTTTATCATCCTTTAGACGAAGTAGTACTATCTCAACGAGATATGCATCTATATGTTTGGCTCGTTGCAATTCTTCAGCATAGAATGCACCCAATATCGGCGTCTTATTTAGATCTTGAAGTAGATCCACCGTCCGATTGAGCAATTTTAAATAGTTCTGTAGATCAGTTTGAAGTATAAGCTATTATAAATAACGCTTTCTGCTTTGAAATTCGTACAATATCGCCAAGTTTAAATTTTCGTTTTCCTGCCACTGTAATATGTAAATAACCCGTGTTTAGGAGAGTTTTCTTATTTTTTCAACTGCTGCAGGCCGCAATCCAATTATTCTATGGTGACTACTATTGTATTTACAGTAAGTGGTTGCAAATCATCCAGCCATTTGTATGATACATGTAGACTAAAATGTTTGTAAAGTTTCTATTTCAGTGCTCGAATTACCCGTTATGCTATGGAAGCCTTTTCTTGCTGTATACCAAGTATAAATGAATATCATAGTCTTTCGTCAATTTGTTGAATTTTTTTATTTTAGTATAGATGAATACTTATATAAATTTATATCTTATAAATGCTTAAAAGAGATTACTGAAATTCTACATTATTTTTTTATGAGCCGACTGATGTATTCTGTATCAATAACATCGTTTTTGTAATCGCAATACTTTCTTTAATTCTTGAACTGATGTAGTTCATCTTTTACTATACCTTGGACAATAAGTTGCAACTTATTTTCTGACAGCTCGTCTGACATTGCATAAGCGACGTTTTCTTTTGTTTATATTATTACATTCAAATTGTTCGGTTGTGATGTGTTATCGACCATGAAACTGAATTACCGTAACCATATGTCGTTTTCCAGTTTCTCATGATTGATATCTTTTACACGAAAGAACAATTTTATGTCTTCCAAAGGAGAAGAAAACCCCTTCAACACGTTGTATCTGGAAAGCCAGCGTACCTTATTCTGAAGAAGCAAGTCAGAGTATTCGCGGACCCGTTTTGTCCAAGAGTTCTTTAATCAGGGGATAATAGAGAGATTTGTTAATCACCTTGATTACAAATTTTATGATCCCAACAGATGTGGGCATAAAGTACTTCTTGCTAAATACGCAGCAGCTTTTTGTTACAATTTCTGTTTTATCTTTAATATCGTTAAAAAGGTTTTCGGATGTTTTTATAAAGCAATCTTTAATGTATCCACCATCCTTGAGCCATGAGTATGCAATAAGCTTTGATGAACGAAGCTTTGAACCTTGTAGAAAGCGTAAGAAAACAACTATTATATTAATGTCAGAACACTTCTCTAACTGATTCTTAACTACAATTTTAGTATCAATAAAACATTTTTAAATATGCACTTGAGCAAATCCAGTTAGCCAAATAACTAAATGTTATAAAACAATATGCGTTTTTAAAACACATTTTATATTTCTAATTTTTTGTATTTTAATATGTATATATTAATTAATTATATAACAAGATAACTATTTTAAAATAACTAATTCTAAAACAAAGTCATTTTTAATTTTTTTTTAGGTTTCAGACAATAGTATGTGTTTTTAAATAGACTACAGTCTTTGTTAAAGTCAATGTAATATAAGGAGCCACAAACGCTCACCTAAAGAGCCGCGGTTTGCTGATCCTTGAACTAGATCTACACCTTCCGTGCAGTGCCGTATCAAGATTCAAACACCTTGTCTCTTTAAGAATTTTCTAAATCTGAGTCAATAGCTTGTTTTCGTTGATGTTCGTCATTTTGCTCTCCCCTGTTTTCTTCGTCTTCGCTTCGTCCTATCTTTTCGTATTACTCCAACTCTAAAATCTTTTCTCAGAATACCTCTGAGCTACATTTATTGACCTACCTTTACTGATTTAATCATAATGTTTATATTATCTTATGTTGTTTATTTACTACAATCTTATGTTGTCTGTTTACTATAATTTTGACGTAGTTATAATGCTATGTATCTTTCATTTTACCAACGATATTACTCAAATATTAAGAATGTATTACCTAGTTTCACAAAATCATTATCTTTCGCATGCTTCTTGTAAGTTACCACATATTGTATTATTTTGTTTATATTAGGGTCACCTGTAATAAATATTATTTATTTTTGTTCGCTTTGTACATCTCCAAAGAATCTTAACGTAATGAGTCCTAACGACACTCTAAACAATAGAGTACGACATTATGTCATTGTCGAATCATGTGACCGTAGTAAACTCAAAGTGCCCAGGATTACGGCATTTCGTATCTTACTAATTCTTCAGCTTTGGCCTCACAAGTCGGTATGGTCTTAATACAGTTTATTAAGGAGTACCTGGCGCCTCCCATGACTCCAATGATGAGTACTACCTATTTGATGGAATGCCGTGGATATTGGATCATTAAATCGCATAGTAAATACTGATATTTAGCTACTTTTTCTCGTTCCTCAATTTCAATATTTTTATCAGCGGGGGTAGAAAATTCTATACGGAACATCTCCCGCTTTGTGGAACATCTCCCGCTTAGTAATATCGTTTATGTCATCTTATTGCTTGTATATTAACTATAGCATTAAATACCATATGTCTAATTCGA
Source organism: Adranes taylori (assembly GCA_009867245.2). Taxonomy (NCBI): domain Eukaryota; kingdom Metazoa; phylum Arthropoda; class Insecta; order Coleoptera; family Staphylinidae; genus Adranes; species Adranes taylori. The sequence goes on from WYDF02315994.1 coordinate 10,770, forward strand.
ATCCAAAGTTGGAAAAATATCCAAATGAAAAAATATTTTCGCTAGGAATGAAACAGGGATCAAACTAACAATTTTCTTAATATCACATATGTCATCTTATTGCTTGTATATTAAGTATAGTATTAAATACCACATATCATATATGTCATCTTATTGCTTGTATATTAACTATATAATTAAATTCCATATATCTATTTCGAATCAAATGTTGGAAAGATATCCATATATGAAAAACATATTTTCGCTAGAAATGAAACAGGGATCAAAATACCGATTTTCTTAATATCACATATGTCATTTTATTACTCTTATATTAACTATAGCATTAAATCCCGTATATCTAATTCGAATCCAATGTTGGAAAAATATCCTAATAATACAATATCATGTTTGTTTGCGGCAATTTGATGGGTTGTAGGAAAACCATATTTCCAAAAGATTTTAACGGTGTCATTTTCAACTACGGTCTCATTATCCTTAACGACGTAGGGTGCAACCGGGTTTTTGTTTATACCGTAAGAATGACGCAGATGGAAATATAACATTTTTAAGGTAGCAGTATGGCGCTGGATGTATTTAGTTCTAGCATGCACCGGGCATGCAGAAACAATATGAAGTATCGTCTCTGGTTGACACTTGCATGCTCTGCGAGTCGTATCCGTCACCTCTATGCTCGTTATATTCTTACGGTATTCTCAGTTCGCTCGCATGCCAGCAGATGTTAAAAAGCCGAATGTTAACTGTGGTGACAGCTTCAACTTGGGAATGACGTTATAAAATTGGCCATGCATATATTTATCCCGATGGAGTTCTCTGAATATTGCAAGTCTGATTTTCGAACTTCCTTTTTGGCAGCCTCGATATCAAACTCCATTACGTTCATTGCTTCACCACCGTTGGCCCGCATATCTGTCGATAACGATAGTCCAAGGGATTCGGACCCTTTTGTTGCAGCCTTATATAGAAATGACCCCACACCCGCTAATTCGTGCTCGTGCACAAATTTCATAAGAGGATCATCTAGGTTGTTGATAACCCTGTTAACCATTGCTAATACCATACGGCTATGCATTGACTCAATACTCGAAAGACCTCGAACGCCTTCATTTCGCGGAAGGTAAACACAAGGCACTGAAGACCTAGGATGGATGCTCCGTTTGATATGCATCAGGTTCCTTGTAGACCGGTCAAGGATTTTCAGCTCGTCTTGCCACCATTTTATGATACTAAAACTACGTAATAGTATCGGAACAACAAGCATATTTGTAGCGACAACTTTGTTGGCTCCACTTAATTTGAAGCGCCAACTTTTATTCCAGGAAGATGGTCGAGGTCTTTTTTGTAATTGCTGCCGAAAGTTTCTTTGATGTTGATTGCATCACGTATATGACTTCATACCAAGTTTCTACATCCGGTCTTCTTTTCCTGAGATGGACCACTGCGCATGTATCTAATCCAAATGCCATACTTTAGTGTACCTGGTGACTATTCCTTTCTGCCGTAGAATTTTACGTCATCCATATAAAACAGATGACTTGCAAGGAAGTCGCCGTGGAAAATGCCCTTTTGGTAACGGACTGTGTTCGTTACATCACTTTTCTTGTTAGCTTTAATGTCAAAGCGAGTTGGTCATTGCGACATAAGGGTTAGCGTGCAATTCACTAATCTCTCATGGACTTTTAGGCTGTCCAATAATTTGATAACCAAACTATGTGAAGTGGTGTCAACTGCCTTCTTCTAATCGATCCAGACCATGAACAGGTTGGGCTTATATTGTATTGCGGCTTGAATGGCGCAACGATCAATTAGAAGATTTTCTTTGCAATCAGCCAAGCCTCTCTTGACCCACGTTGTTCGTAGATTCGTCCCCAAACGAGTTGTATTGCATTTAATATTCTTTCATTTAAGATGCTAGTAAATATCTTTCTTATAGCAAGGGTTTAGGTAAATTTGGGCCTATAATTTTTGGATCAGATGATGGTCCTTCTTTGTACAGCAATACAATGAAATAAGCTTTTCTCTGATGAAATACGATGTGAATTCTCTGGCCGAATTAACTTGTACGTACGTGCAGGTAAACTTTGTCACCAAAAATTCGTAATACTGTCTGATCCAGGCGCAGCGAATTTCTTTTTGCCTGACAAAACTCTCTATAACTCATCAACTGTTATAGGCGGACAAGTATCCTGATTTTGACGTTTCACAAAAGGAATTAAACACCAATATCGCCGGAGTCTCTACATGATATGGAAACGTGTGTTCATCTAGGTCTCTCCAGAAAGCTTCAACCTCTTGGTCAGAGGGTGGACTTCCTGAATAGCCCATCTGTTGTTTCTGAAGTAGTGTGGGAGGATTGTGACAGAAGATGAAGTTGTCACTAATGAATTTTATTTTTCGACAGTCTTCTTTTGACTTGCACACGAAGTTGGTCGATGTGCTTTTGTTTAATAGTTACCAAAATAACTTTATGGAGTATGTAGTGGGAAGATCCGATCTTTTTTATGATCTTTCGAATTTTCGGAGTGTATTTTCTCCCACTAGTTATATAATCCATCACACTTTGCAGTCTTGATTTCTACTGTCGCTTTGTTTTAATTTGTCCCTCCAACTTCTTTCTCTTATTAAACAATTTCTGCAAATTTATTATTATTATTAAAATGTGTGTGTTGTTTTGCTTCATCTTTAGTAAGAATGACGCAGAAATTCAACGACACCTGATTCATATATGAATCAACAATCATTTTTATCACACTACTTTAAGAAATCGTAATAGGTATACCTTCTATTAATAAACATAGTGGAAGAAACCCATATTTAGTTATCATTTTTTTATATTTACTAGTTATTTACTTCTTAAAATACCAGGCTGTAAACTTTCGCAAAAAAAACGTAAGCTTAAACGTGGACTACACAAAAAAATATATTTTATTATCGGGTTGACAATAAATTTGTTATAATTGAGAAAAATTTATGATGCAGATATGAATCACTGAGGACTAAATCATTAATCTGAATCATAGTTTGAATGTTAATTTCCATTAAAACCACTTTACTCCAGTTTCTAATATAGCTTGGCACCTATCAAAAGTTTGACATACTTCAAAACCTAGTTCATTAAGTTTAATTTGCTTTAGAAAATTCATTTTAAATTAAAGATACATAAAAAATACATTTTAATAAAAAAATAATAACCACTAACATCTTTACATTTTTTAACCCAAGATTATTCATCTGATGTATCTACAGTATTTTGGCAATAAATAACACTTTCGAGTTTCTTTACGTCAATTTTAACTAGCTAATTTCTTTTATTACTTGAATGGAATATAAAATTGTTTTAAGATATTAGAAGGTTTTCAGGTATCTATAAATTTCATCGTCAGTGTCAACACGCCTGAACTTTGTTATTGCCTGTATATTTGTTTAGGTGAGCAAAGATTCAGGTGTGTTGAATGAAGTAAAACAGCAATTCTATCTGAATAATAAATTAGATTAATTTGTTGTACAATTGTGTGCTATGTTTTATGTGCATGTTTTCTGTATTTGTAATTACATTTATTATAGATTTGGAGTTAATTTTTTTTTTATTAAAGCCCGTTTACACCTTTAGCATTTTAAAGCAGGAGTTTTATAAATAATTATAAAATTTAGTTGTTAGTTAAAATATATTCCCATTACGCCCGTTTGCACCAGTTATATATAGTTAAACATTTAACTACCAGTTAGCTCGCTACCCGAGGGTTATTTCTTTGCGCCGATTATTCTGTTAGATAACCTAAAAAACATTTCTATTCCAATATAGTGTTTTTATATAGGCTACTTTCCTCATTGGATATGTTAAGCGGTTATTGGTAAGTAGGGAATGCAATACCGGTATACCGAAAACCGGGATACCGTCCAAATTTTCGCCGGTATTAATACCGAGATTCACCT
>WYDF02316005.1:0-14700 GCA_009867245.2 Adranes taylori
GTGAAATTGGTTTTTTGAAATTTTATACTGGAGCAAAGATACAGCCTCCGCAATGTTTCCTTATGGACAGATAGGAAGTATTTTTAACACATTGGTTTAAGATAATCGATTCTCTTATGATGCATCATTCGTACGTACTTTTCGCTAAAGTACTAACTATCTCTCTCAGGCATAAACGCTGGTATACAGACTTTAAATATCCCCACTTAATAATATATATATATCATTTTGTAACAGCATCTAAGATGCGGAGAATTCGGTCTTGGTTGAACTCCGGGATCTCGGAAATACGGGAACACGTGCATACATTTTTCTGAAATTTCACACAACGTTGCATTCGAATACGCGCATGCCTTTATATACGGAAAGCGGGCATAGGGGAATATAGGAACACGTTAATACGAGAATACGAGAATACGGGAACGCTGGAATACGGGAATTCCGGAATACGGGAAAACGGGAATATGAGAATACTGGAATATGGGAATCGGGAATACGGGAATACGAGAATACGGGAATACTGGAATACGGGAATACGGTATTATGAGACTACGGGAATACGATAATATGGGAATACAAGAATACGGGAATACTGGAAAATGGGGATACGGGAATACTATAATACGTGAATACGGGTACACGGGGATATGGGAATACGTCAATACGGGAATACGGGAATACGGGAAGGTGGGAATTTGGTAATACGGGAATACAAGCATATGGGAATACGGGACTACGGGAATACGGGAATACGATAATTCGTGAATACGGGTATACGGAGATATGGGAATACGTGAATACGGGAATACAGGAATATGGGAATACGGGAATACGGGAAGGTGGGAATTTGGTAATACGGGAATACAAGAAAATGGGAATACTGGAATACGGCAATTCGGTAGTATGGGACTACGGAAATACGGGAATACGATAATATGGGAATACAAGAATACGGGACTACGATAATACGTGAATACGGGTATACGGGGATATAGGAATACGTGAATGCGGGAATACCGGACTACGGGAATACGATAATACGTGAATACGGGTATACGGGGATATGGGAATACGTGAATACTGGAAGATGGGAATACGGGAAGGTGGGAATTTTGTAATACGGGAATACAAGTATATGGGAATACGGGAATACTGGAATACGGGAATACGGTAATATGGGACAACGGAAATACGGGAATACAAGAATACGGGAATATGGGAATCCGGGGATACAGGAATACGGGAATACGATAATACGGGTATATGGGAATACGTGAATACGGGAATACGGGAATATGGGAATACGGGAATACGGGAAGGTGGGAATTTGGTAAATACGGGAATACAATATGGGAATACGGGACTACTGGAATACGGGAAAACGGTAATACGTGAATACGGGGATATGGGAATACGTGAATATGGGAATACGGGAATATGGGAATACGGGAAGGTGGGAATTTGGTAATACAAGAATATGGAAATACGGCAATACGTGAATACGGGAATATGGGAACACGGCAACACATATTCTGAAACTTTTTTCCGCATATCAATTGTCGCCGCAAATTGGCCATGTCGCTGGCTGCGGCTTTGCCATCAGACTCAGGTGCATTTAATAGCAGACTGAGCTACAGCCAATCGTGGCCGGGTTTAGCTAGTTTCTAAATAAAATAATCTTTTGATTTCCTCCCAAAACTCCTCCTTTTATTAAATTCCAAAAGTACCGTCTTACAGATCTCATATTAGTTTTATAAAGAACTTATACCAAATTCAACGATCTCTCAAATGATATCATCCTATTTTTTATGAAAAAAAATTTGTACGGTCCTGGTATATTTTCTAAACAATTATTTTGTTATACCAACCGTGGTAGTATCTAGTTAATTTTTAATATCTATATACTTTTGTTTTTAACTCTATTTAGTTTTATATTGGGCCTTGGCTACAGATACGTTGCTATGAAGAGATGTACAAAAGTTTAAGGTATTACAGGGTATATCTTTGGAGCCATTAAGGTTAGACCACTCATATGTGGCATTGTTTTAAAATAACCACAACGGCTATCAGAAAACACACAATTTCTTACTAAAAAGGTTTTTGAAATTTTTTTTATTGCTCAAAATCTGTCAGTATCCTCAGTTGTTCACACTGGCAAAATTGAGGTACTTCAGGCCTACATACGTTCCGCAACTTTTATTTTTCCAACTTTCATAGGAACCGTGATATATAGTGTAGTATAGTTTTTTTAAGGTCAAAATATTCCCAAGATTACGTGTGCATTTTTTTAAAAATCAGTGGATCGCTTAAGTATTAAAGGAACTTTCGACACAAGAAATTGAAAGGAAAATTGCAAAGATACTTTTCAAGAAAATGGATCGCAAAATTTGCAAGAAAAAACATTTTGTACATGTGTTAAATTGTGATTTTAGAGAAACATGTTTCAAACAAAACAGAAAGCGCTTTGGGTAGCCTATACACTAAAGTTTATTCGGTTGACCTATTTTTTACAGATTGTGCGAGATATCGGAAAATTTGTTAAACTTTGAACGTGGACTTTGAACGTGGACAATGGCGCATTTCCGCCATGTTGGATTTATTAATAAATGAAAATTCCACTTTTGAGGAATTATCGTGTGCACCTGCCAACCAAATTTCATTCAAATCGGTACATTAGGTTAGGAGTAATTCTTATACATCCACACATCCGAACTTATGTTCATACAGATACTGAAAAATAGGCTTCTTTCAAATTTTTCACCAAGAAAAAATTTTTGAATTTTATTTGCGGTAATTGTTCCTTATGAGCCCCTCTTTGATTTATGATAAAAAGATATTGAGTATTCAAACGTTTATTAAAGAGTGTTTGGTAACCCATATTTAGAATAAAAATCTCATTGGGTGGTAACACCCATTATACAATAACAACATGTTGCCAACCCACAATACGAATACACTAAACGACTGAAATAAAATACTACTATCGTTCAACGCCATTGGTCTAATATTAGTTCTTCTTTTTACGTTTTGATTTTCCTTGTTGCTTTTTCAAGTAATTTATTGGAATATGTAAATTACAGAGTCTACTTGTTTTCTTTTTCTTATGTTATATTATAAACATTATTTTGGTCATGATATTTCTATTTAAATTACCGAAGCTCTAAAATGCAAACTAATTATCTTTCATATACCATATACGTATGTAACACGTACATATATGCGTAAGAAAGATATAGGATTCATGTTTTGAGAATTTTTTATACTTCACCTTAGTACGTCTCTTGTATTCACATCAGTACCAACGATTTATACGTAATTCGAAGAGGAACAATTTATCCCAATGAACAATTTACCACAAAAAGAAATGTTTCAAAATAATTTTTTTTGTTCCAAAATTTAAACGAGTCGGTTTTCTCGGTCCCAGTACGTATGTACGTTCAAGAATTACAACTTACCTACTGGACCGATGTGCGTGAAATTTGGTACACAGGTACACATAAGTGTTCCGCGAAAATGATTTTACATTTCTTTTATAAATCCAATATGGCGGAAATTCGCTCTTTTTTTCACAAAAATTCAGTTTTTAAACTAGGAGCTGAAATTTTTCAGACATATAGCGGTTCGTTATGCGTCGAACGAAGGAAGTCCGATGTCACTGTCTTGTAAAGAACGTGACGTTGCCATGTTCAATGTTTTTGAAAATATTTTTCAACATATCTCAAAAACTCTAAAAGATAAGACATTCGAATAAACTTTGTTTTATAATCTACCGAAAGCCCCTTCGATTTTATTTGAAACATTTTTTTCTAAAATTACATTTAACATATATACAGTTATTTTTTTGAAAATTTTGTGGTCCACATTCTCGAAAAGTTTCGCAGTAATTTTTTTTAAATTTCTTGTATCGAAAGGTCTTTTAATATTTAAGGAATTAAGTGAGTTTAAAAAAGACGGACGACTTAGTATCGGAGTAGTTTGACTTCGAAAAAAAAATTCTGCACTAAATATCTTAGTTCCTATAAAAGTTGGAAAACTGAAATTCAGTGAGTATATGTATGCCTAAGCCTCACTTGCACCAATACGAACAACTGAATATACTGAACTGATTTTGAGCAATAATTTTTTTTTAATAAACGTTTTAGTAACACCCTGTATATTTGTATACATTTCAATATCTCTTGTAATTCTATTTTAAATGATAGAATTACCCTTAATAACTTAAAATTTCGCACCTTGTTGCCATGGCAACCGACATTCAACAGTCATATATATATGTTTGGCCTAAATAATAGCACATATATGTAAAGTTAAAGGAAAAAATATTTTACGTTGTATGAGACCTACAAGACTATAAGACATATAACTTGGTGTCTTTTCAATTGAATAAATGTTGTTATCAGTGGCGTGTGCACATTACAATTTTGAGAGGGGTTCAAAATGATCATTTTATTCAGAAATTCAGTTTTAAAACTAGAACATTGAAATTTTGATCAGATATAGTATCTTGTATTATGCGTCGAAAGAAATTAGTACCATGCCTGAATCTGGAGTAGCGCGACGTTGCCACGATTGAAATTAACTAACTTTTCGCTATATCTCAGGAACTATAAAAGATAGAATACATGAATAAACTTTTTTGATAAGCTACGAAAAGGTCGTTCAATTTTATTTGAAACTTTTTTTTTTAATTACAATTTAATGTATTTATTGTGTGTTTTTTGTTGTGTTAAGTTTGCGGTCGATTTACTTGAGACCGGCTATTGTACTACATTAAATATCTCAGTTCCTATGAAAGTTAAAACAATATAACTTGGGGAACATGCTGGCAGCTGGCCACACCAAAGCGGGACAACGAAGCTATCAGCACCGTAGGCAAATATGGGGATCAGGGAAGTAATTGGTAAGCAAATTCATGCATAGACGAATTCACAATGCCAAGGCACATCAGACTGCACGCTATCACCTTCGCACGCCAGATTGCTCTTTTAGAAATTAGTCGAAAAGTGAGTCAAGAGCGATCCTAGGCCGCGGCAAAGCGGACAGCGAAGTTGGCAAATATGGCTAGGTGATTCATATGTTAATCTAATTTTAATTAATCTACCCTAAAAACTTGTGCTAATTGAATTTAATAGACGAGTTATAAGGTGTCAAAATTTAAAGATTCTGCTTTTGTTTTATGTAAGATAAAACAAAACGTAGGACTTCCAGTATATGAAAAATGGGGTGGCGATCACGCCCACGACTTTTTTATACGTTTTTGTCTTTCATGTACCAGGTTTTGAAATTAATTTCTTGTTTACCTTAGTACTTCTCTCGTATTCATATCACTGCAATCCTTCCAAGCGTCATTTAAAGATCGGGTCATAAGAAACAATCTGTCGCAAAACAAAAATGCAAAAATTTTTTTTCTTGGTGAGAAATGTACAGGAATATTATTTTATTAAGCGTCGAATCAAATTAATGCGTTGCCTGCAACTAGTATAGACGTTGCCACATTTCAAATTGAACAAACTTTTCGATATATCTCAGGAACTATAAAATTTAGGACTTTTGTATAACGTTTTGAAAAGGCTACCAAAAGCTCCTTCGATTTTATTAGAAATATTTTTTTCTAAATTGAAATTTAACATATATGCAGCGTTTTTTTTTGTTTTGTACACTTTGCGATCCATTTTCTCGAAAAAGATTTGTCCATTAAATATTTCGGTTCCTATGAAAGTTGAAAACATAAAACTTGGGAATATGTGTTTGTTCGTACACATGTTACGAAGGTGCATCAATTTTGCGCAAAGCGGACAAGGAGAAGAAGTAATTCAGAGGCGGCAACGGGGAAAACGTTAGTAAAAAGCGGCAGCAGCCCGCTCCGAAGCGGGCAGCGAAAATACGGGGCCCGAGTGATTTTGGGGTAGGCGATTTATAGATTAGATTAATTTTGTTTAGTTTATCATAAACAACTATTGTTCTAATTGAATTTATTAGAAGAGTTATAAGCTGACAGTCAAAATTAAAAATTGTACATTTTTTAATTACAGGTTGTAGACTTTCCAATCGGACACTATTGCTATCCTCTAAAATAGAAGAGTTACAGAATATATAAATAGAAAAAAATGAAAAATTTAATTTTTCAACGCCGTATTTGAAATATATACAAAAAACAAAATTTTGTAATTTTCGGAATTTTTTTCTAGTATTCTTAATTTTTACGATATCAAAAAAACTTTCAAGTGATCCTTGTTCAATAAGTAACATATTTAAGGTTGCCGTCAACACTTAAATAATACAATGTTTTGTAGCTGCACAGGCACCATCAACATGATTTTTTTTATCGGATTGTTTGTAAATTGTGTTCCAAATAATGCACTGAATGATTAAAAATTCGTGGACGTGATCGCCATCCCATCTCTTTCATATACTGGAAATGATACATTTTATTATCTTTTGCATAAAACAAAAAGTGACCTTTTTAATTTATCTGTCACCTTGTCGTCTTAAGAGTCAAACTGAACAGTGAACTTAATTTCTCTTCATTAATCAGTAACGGGAGATGCCAATAACTTGAATATTTTTTCAGGACTAATGCCACTAGTGTCATCTACATTTGGCCTATGAAAGGTAGAAGATAAACCAATCCCTCTGGCAAATTTCACATACAGTAGGAGTTCCTTCACCGTGACCTAAGCAACGTACATTTTTGTTGTCCGTTGAAAAAAATTCATCTTTATCCAGTCATTCATTAACATTTCGAAAAAAGGGGCCACCGTTTCTATGAATTTTTCTTCATCCTCTTTTTTTGTATCATATCATTATCTGATTCATCTTCGTAAAACTGTAATATTTCTTTATCACTTTCGATAGCAGGAGTGGATTTCTTTGTTTGCGACTATATGTCCTTCAGATAACAGTTACTATTGGCTGCCAATTATTATTTATTGCTTCAATTGTTATAATCTTCGCGCCTTTGCAGATATGTTTTTTCCCAGTTTTCATGTTTGAAACTTGTTTTACGTGTTCCAACAAAAGCTATGCGAACGATTTATTGGGGCCAGTTATAATTCAGTTTGATTCTGACATGACACTGGATTTAATTCCTCCGGATCAGCACTGAATATTCAGGAAAGCCCTGCGTTTGAGATAACAATGGCAGATTAATTATCTGATCCTCAGGAGATCTTGATGGTCTAATTGATTCTACAAAGGATGTTGCAGATCTATGTGCTCAATTTTCATTTTCCAAAAAAAGTACCCGTCGCTGGTATGCTTCTGGTTCAAAATTTGCGGTAAACCACCTCAGAAAAGGGAAAAAATCCGTCTTTCTCAAACACACTATTTATCACATGAAAATTAAGGTTTCTCCATATAGTCGCAATTATGCTGGAGAATTCTGATTTTGGCATTTCCTCTCATCGTTATTTCTCTGCCACTTTACAAGTTTTTATGGGATTTATTCTTTGGGATTTTACTCACGCTGTATATGCAGAGGCTGCATATAACAAAGTTGAGTGAACCACTGAGGATAAGACCGTTCTTGTCCCCTTGCTCCGTCCTGCAATATATGCCATAAGTCTGCTGATTGTGACTTCCACTGCTTTCGCTTTATTGGTCGCTGTCACTACTTGTTGGATACATCTGAATCTAGCTTCAAGTAAGACATCTATATATTTAATTTCTCGTATAATAGGCACTTTATACCCGTTGACCTCAACTTCCCTAAGTCCATTCCTACCGCTCCTTCTTATTGATAACCAAGCTGCTTCTTCGAGGCGCCTTTGTGCGAAATATTTTTTTGCGTTTAGTACAACATTGAATACACTGTTTAGAAAATAAGATTACAAAAATAGCACATACACATAATTCAATAAATATAACAATAGCAAAAATAACGAAAATGCAGTAAAAAGAAGCATTGTATTTAAATATTATCACGCCTAGCTTTTTTCGCCGCAAGAGTTCTTCTAAAAGTATGAAAAGGGAAATGGATTACCTAAAAAAAGGTCATCACCCAATAAACGAAAAAAATGAGGTGTTCTCACTTCATTTCGCCAAGCTGGCCGGGGGATTTGTCTTCGAAATTCGATTCGGGACATGTCCCACGCTAAATCTAGAAATGCTCATCCTAATATAATAAAATAATGTTTTACTAAACTAGTGAAAATGGCGCCCTTCTTCTATAGGCGCCTTTGTGCGATACACAACCTGCACACCCGCCCTGTGCAGCCGCCCTGCGCTTGGTTTCTTCAGGGCAAGTTTAGTTTTAATACATCGCCAAAGACTATGTTCTACAACAGTGGTTCCAGTATAGATCCCTGGAGAACCCCGGAGCATATTAAATTTTACTCTGTTAGCACCTTCTCCTACTATAATCTGGTGGTCCTGTAGATAATTTCCTGTTACCAGTAGCAGGTAAGCCGGTGCCAGTTGTGCCATTAAGACATTTCTGTGAGTCAATGAACTTTTTCACGACTAGGATCTAAACAAAAACTAGTTTCGTCCAAACTACAAATCTCAGTTGAGGCAGTATTGGTTAGAGGTTTAAAGTAATTGTACATCACAAAAGGATCTATACGTTCAGACTTAGTTTATGAGTTTATCTAAAAGGAACAAAGAATTCATCGAACCAACTTTAAAAAGTGTATTTATGTTGTGTTCTATGCTTTTGAGAACATGCCTTTTAGAGAAGCCAGAGCCCTATCTCTTCTAGAAGAATAGCACTATCAGGAATAGTAATAGATCGGCCCAGTGTCTTACTATCTGACCCTATATGTGTTTAGAAAGGGTAGCCTTTGGGATTTAGTAGATTATACGTACGAATATCATTAAACATTGGCCACAATTGCAAAAATATTTAAATTAGGGCCAGTGTAACCCTACACTTCCACTTACCCCAATAATAATTTTTCATGGGCACGTGGAACCTAAACAATTAATAAATTACTTCTCAAAAATCGTCGTAGTAATGATCATTTCTCAAAAATAACATTTGTAAACAAATACTTACCCTAAAATTATTCCCAGATTTTTAAACCCAAGTAGGCCGCGGTAGAGAAACCAATATGCGTATTAGCTCTCGGCCGAGTTGTATTCACAGTAACCCGAACCCAGACCGAACCGAAAACCGAAAAAACTGTTACTTTTGCCGGAACGAAAACCGGAACCCAACTGATATTGTTTTCGGTTCACGAGAAAGTTTTTCGCTGATAAAAGCTACTTTACACCACGTATTAGAAACTGAAACTAAACACAAGCAAGATGGGCATCCAGAAAATCTAGCTTCAAACAGAATATCAAGCCAAGGACAAGCAGGTGAAAAAGAGTTCTAAGGCTGATCGCAGGAAGTGGATTTTAAAATTGGCCAAGAAGGCAGCGAAAACGGTAGGTGCTGGAAGCATGAAGAAACTATACGATGTCACAAGAACTCACTCCTAGAAGAAAGTCAACAGCTGAAGACCTCTGAAAAATAAACAAGGAAACCTCGTCACCAACGACGAAGCACAACTAGCAAGGTGGCGCGAACACTTCATGAAGGTGCTCAATAGAGAAAGTGAAGAAAAGGATGAACAAGAACCTGAGGAAAGGCTCCTGGAGTAAATAATATTTCACCAGAGTTACGGTCAACTGATCCAGCCACCGCTACTGAGCTTCTGTAACATATCTTCAAGACGATTTGGAACAACGAAAATTTAGCTCAAGAATGGAGAGAGGGACTTCTCTTCCAATTACGTATGAAACAGAACAACACTAACTCTCATAATTGGAATCACCCTATACATTCAAAGTAAAGTATTGACGCAGAATACAAGCACAAGTGGAATCACAAATAAGAAAGCAATAAGCATGGTTTAGAAGTCATCGTTCTTGTAAAGACCAAACTAACACGCTTCGTATAATTATCGAATAGTCAAATGAATTTATCACTACCATTCATCTTCTCTTCGTAGATTTTGAAAATGCCTTTTATTCCCTTAAAAGGGGCAGTATGTGGAAAACCTTGCAGAAATACGGGATACCCGAGAAGATAACAAAACTAATTAAAGAAACATACAACAAGTACACATGGCGTGTTAGTGACGAGGGGAAAATCACCCAACCATTCACTGTCAAGTGTTCGGCAAGGGTGTATTCTGTACCCAGCAATCTTTCTATTGGTTCGGAATGAGGTGATGAGGAAAGTCACGGATGGAAAAAAGAGGGGCTGTCGAAGCTGACTCAATGACTTGATGATATCTGCCTATTCTCACAGATCTATCTTAATACGGGAAAGAAACTCCAAGACCTCGAGTGCGAAGTCAAGATGGTTTGTCCTCGAGACAAAGTTTATGAAGATAAACACAAGAGATGCAAGAACACTGATAGTAAACAATAAGGACATCGAAAATGTAGAAGAGTTAACGCACCTTGTAAGCATAGTGACTCATGATGGTGGTGCAGCTGCAGATGTCAGAGCAATAATTCAAAAGGCAAATGGGGCCTTCATTCAGTTGTATCCACTCTGGAAGGCAAGAAAAATATCCACAACGACAAAACTCGGTCACCTTATTTAGACGGTCACCTTCAAAAACAACTTACATGTCTTCCTGAATAGATGCCTTAGAGAAATTCTCCAAATCTTATGACAAAATGTAATATCTAACAAAGAAATTTGGAACCGAACAAGAGAGAAATCTATCTCCAGGGAAAAAGAAAACGTGCAGGACCAAAGCTTAATCTGATAACTTAATCTTCTTTAGTCCAACAATTGCTAAGTCATTTCATTCACCAGAAAAGGATTTCCACTCTTTTTTGAAACTCTTAATAGTTACATGCTAAAATGGAACGTAAATTGGCCCAGATCCTAATGACTTTTTATTTCTATTTCAATAATAGAATACACTGCATCACCCGCATTCTGAGTTGTCCTTTAATCGAAAATTTATGGCTAATTGATTTATATTTGATGTTTTAATAAAAAGTATCTCCTTGTTTTTACATTTATTTATTCACTAGCGGTTTCGTCTTTATTACAAGAGATAAAAATAAAATATAAAATTATAGCATGTCAGCGTTTGTTAGGTTATGTTTACATGTGTAATCTATTTATAGTTTTTGTCGTTGTTGTGTTTGATTTTGTTGATCTGTATTTCTTGTTTGATTTATTATATGAAAATTATTATTGTACTTTTGTTGTCAGTTGCATTTATGTTAGATGACGCTATGTGAGGTCTTTTCGTTTGCAATTACCGGTGTCTTTAGATTTTTAAATATTGGTGTGTAAGGTAGTCCGGTTTGGTCATTTCAGCATAGTTTTGTCATTTTTTCCTTTTTCTATTTTAAGTGCTTTGAGTAATATAAGTTTGTATCCTTTCTTTGCTTGCTGTAGTAGTTTTAATTTGTCCATTGTACATCTATGGTTCTTCGAATAGATGTAGTGCTATACTCCTACGTTTGATGTTGTTTTGTTATTTATGTGTTCTCTGAATCTATTCTTTATTGCTCGTCCTGTTTCACTTATATATTATGCGCTGCAGTCATTACATTCTATGGCATAAACTCCACTTTTGTCGTATTGGAGTCTATGGCCTATGTGTTGGGTCTTTTGCGTTGCTTAAGTATGTTAGTATTTTGCCTTTCGTTTCGTATGCGCAAGTTATTCCGTATTTGTTCAATAGTTTTTATACTTTGTGATTTACCAGGGCCCTGATATATTTTTTGCAGTATGATTATTAATATTTATTGTAACGTCTAAATAGTTTAGAATTGTGTTTGTGGGTAATTCGATCGTAAATTTTAATTTTTTGTGTATGTTGTTGATCTATCTATGAAATCTTTTTAGTTCTTGTTCTATTCAGTTCCATAGGCATATTATGTCGTCCAGGTATCTGTTCCGAAATATAATGTTTTTTGATAGTGTCATGTTGTGTATTGTTTCTTCTATGGTATCTAGGTACATGTTGGCTAGTATTCCTGATATTGCTGAGCGCATTGGTAGTCCATTTTATAATACTTGTATTGGTCTGTTTTGTTTTCAAATTCCTTTGCTATTATATTTTTTGTGATTTGTTGTAATTGGTCGACTGGTACGTTGTTATAAAGTTGATCACATAATAATAGTGTGTCGGGTGTTATTTTGTGTTTTCTATTTCATTTATTAGTTTTTGTGTATTTTGTATTACATATTTTGGTTTGTACTGTATTTTTTTTCTTTTAAGAGTTGATTAACACGTTGAACGCCACAGCACAATTATAGAATTCCATTTTTGGCCAAAAAATGTTTTTCAAGCTTTTATCATTTTTTACTTTGCAGTTCCATTACTTTATCAAAAAAAAAAACGATTCAAATGCTTTTATTTGGTGGTCCTTAAATGCTTATTATGGTGGTCCGCTGGCGCTACAGGCAGATATAATTTTAAAAATTTCCATAATCGTCAAACGGTCCCATTTGCGGTACTTTGCAATCAAGCATATCGTCGTCATCAAACCAAAACCTTGTATACACTCCGTGTCGCTGGTATAAACAAGTAGCTATAGAATTAATTTGTGGTACGACATTAGTAAATGCTCATATTTTATATAAACAATTACTAAACACAACCATGAATATTACTAAATTAAAAAAAAAGTTGTAGCAGGTCTTTAAAAAAAAATTTCAGACCAAATTCCTGATGAAAATAGTGAAGAACCAAAATAAACTCCATCAAGAAAAAAGAAAAAACATAAAATGGTGAGACTAGAGGGTGATAATCGAAAAATCAGGCGTGATTGTACTGAGTGTAAAAAAAATAAACAGATGGTCAAATACCAAAAAGTCGCATTAAAAAAGCAGTAACTGATTGCCCTCATTGTATCGGAGGTCCGATTCTTTGCTTACAGTGTTTCAATTCAAATTACAAATTACTGCCTACAGAATAATTTTGTAAACTTATGTAGTACTAAAACAAAAGTCAAAATAAATATTCACTTTTTTCTGATGGTGTATTAATGAAGCTTACTATTGGTCGTATGGGTTGGTCTGTTTTGTATAATTTTGGTTAGTCCGTATAGTTTTGACATTTTTCTGTTCATATGAGTTAGTTTTGTGCTTGTACATTTTTTCGTTCTGGTTTCTATCATTCTTACGATGACTTTGGTTTTATCTATGAATTTGTTAAGAAGATTTTTTATCTTACTGTAGTTATTTTCATTTAGAAATGTTTCTATTTTTTATATGTTTAGTTTATTATCCAGTATTACAAGCCCTAAATTTTTGTCTGCTTGGTCTACTGTCAGTTGTTGTTCGTTAATTTCTATTACAATCTTATGAGTGATTTATTTTCTTTTATGTTTCTTTCATTTTCAGTTGTTGCTATTTGTTTCTTGTCTTCTATCTTCAATTTTTAATAGTTGAATGTTTCAATAGTTTCTAATACTTTGGCTTTTATTTCTTTTTTATCTGGCTGTTTTTGAATAGCTGTCTCTATAAGTAATAATAATAATAATAAAGAACCTTTATTTGGCATAAAAGCTCTAATACATTCCAAACTAATTACATACAAGGATACAACTTATTCCCTATTTAAACAATATAATCCATATAAAATTCTTAAACCTAAGTCTCTAAATTGATATTAAATAACCTTTATTCGTATCACAACTAAATACAAAATCCTTTTTTTTTACATTCAATTTCAACCATAAAATTATGTTTTGACTCTACAAGTTAAAAAATCTCCAATTCCATCTCTGCCATTATAACCTAACCCCTAAACCGCCCCTCCCAGCCCCAAATCCCCAACAACAACATAACAACGAACAAAATATATTTTGATAAAAATCAAGTTTTTTCTAACTTAAAATATTCTAAACCATTTACAATCGGAAAATTAATAAAATAAAACAAAACATTCTTCTTATCCTATCAAAATCAAATTACAAAAATAACAATAAATTTAGAAAGCCACGACAAAACCAATAACAGACATTTTTCTCCAACTATTTCTTTTTCTTCCCCTTATTTCTCCCTTATCTTTTCTATTTCCACCCTTATTTTTCCATGATCCCTAAACCTTTTCCCTCAAGCCCCTTTCTTCATCTTTACATTCAATTTCTCTTTCCCTTTAACTCCCTCTATCTTATCCCCCAGGGATGAAATGACCTGATATGCTGATTCTCTTACTTCCTTTCGATCCCCTTTATCTTCTCCGCTATTTTTTACATTATTTTCTTCCTTTTGCCACTCTGCCCTAAACACACCCTCCAGTTCCTTGCTTCCTCCCTTTCCTCCTTTGACCATCCCATCAATTCGCACTCATTCACCCAATGCTCCCACGTTTCCTCCATACATCCGCATATCCTACAGTTTCTGTCACTCTCTCTCTCTCTCATCGAATATCTATTCCCTCTCTCCATACTCGCACACCTAAACATTGCTATCATTTTTTTCACATTCATAGTCATATCCGACTCCAGATAACTTGGCATCGCCCCTACTACTTCTATTTCCTTATACCTTACCTTATATAGCGATCCTCTTATTTTCTCCCTTCTCTTCTGCATTTCTACTTCCTTCATCTTTCTCTCTAGTTCCATTTCCCATGCGCCTCCATTCATCATCCTATCATACCATTCCCCTATCGACCACCCGCATTTCTCACACACTCCCTTTCGCTCAATTACCCATCTATTCCTTTTTTCTCCTCTCTCCACCTCCTCCAACGCACATATATATACCTTCCTCACAATTCTTTCCGG
>WYDF02316016.1:0-14699 GCA_009867245.2 Adranes taylori
CCGAGCTGTTAACTATTTTCAATTGTTCATATTGAGACAAGTGAGATTCGTTCCCAAAGTTTCATTTGCCCAACTTTTATAGGACCCAAAATATTTAGGACATTAAAAATTTTTCAAGGTCAAAATACTCACAAGAATGTGTTTGCGATTATTTTCAACTCGCTTATTCGCTTTACTAATAAAGGAACTTTCGATACAAGAAAAAAATTACAACAAAAGTTTTCGAGAAAACTGACCGCAAAATTTTCAAAATAAAAACACTTTGTATATATGTTAAATTGTGATTCTAGAAAAAAAAGTTTCAAATAAAATAGAAAGGGCTTTATGTAGCCTATAAAATAAAATCTATTCGAATATCCTATCATTTACAGTTTCTGATATATCTTAAAAATTTGTTTAAAGAAGTTAAAGGATAAATCTACATAAATATGTAGGATACATATAGACGCAAAATGGAAGCCCAGTGGCTATGAAAATAATGAGGTGTGAGAAAAGAGTGAGGAATCAATGCAAATAAGGACAAATATTCCGGATGTATCTGTTAGAAGTATATTGACGTATGCGACTAAAATATGGGCAGCATTTGAATGAGAGATTATAGAGACAGTGCAAATTGAATGTCTGAAGAGAACAATAGAATTTGAGAATGAGCAAAAATGAATTCTAGAGAATGAAATGAGAAAAGAGAGAGAAGAGGTTGAGAATAAAAGAGTTTGTTTGGGGATAGGAAGAAACTGGGATTCTGCAATGAGGAAGATTTCAAGAGAATTGAAGAAAGAGAAAAGATTAAGTTAAAGTAAAGACAAAAAAAGAAGGAATTAAGAAGAGAATATGGGGAAATTATTTCCATATACACTCTCCAACATACATATTGCATTGCTTAAAGCAGTTGTTTTTTGACAAATTTAAATTTTGTGTAGAAAATTTCTTTTGAATTAGATGTGAAAATTTGTCTCTGTTTAAAAATTTGTAAATTTGTCTATACACACTGATTTGTGAAGAAGTATCTATTTTGTTGTAATACAATATGTACAAATTTGCATTAGCAATTAATTTCTTATCTTTGTTTTTGTATGACTAGTTTTATGGTAAAGCAATAAACTTTTACAATTAAATATTGAATAATAAATAATAATAAAATAAAAACAAATATAAAATGTTGTTTATTTGTTCAGTTCAAATCTGATTAAATCCGATCAACTCAGAGCATATGTGTTCAAAATTCGAATAATATATAAGACTCTTAACTTAAATAAAATTCTTAAGATATCCAAATTCAAACAAAATAAAATTTAAAGAAAATACTGATAAAACTTTACCAAATTAATTTCACAGTTACACTTTACATATTATATAGTTGCTTAAACCCCACATTTCACCCCCTAAGTTGAGCGATTACCACACAAAACTAGATTTCAATCAAGGATACAGAACGGGTTTACACTAAAATTACTTCTTTTAAAATAAAATTACTCATTCCATATTATTGTTCATATGCAAGCAACCACACACTATACAACCACTTTTTCACAAGTAGATATGATTTTAATAATATTTAACGATATTTAATTAAACATATAATACACGGTTTGATATATCCCAGATCTGTGTGTAACAGATATATTGAATTAAGGTAATGTATCACGACGAATGAAGGGGGAGTAATTATAGGAAGCGAAGATGTGATCGCTAAATTACGGCCGGTAGTGGGGAAGAAATGATGTATAATGATAGAGAGTGTGTAAAGATTCGGGGATAGAAGAGAGTTAGAATTGACTGAAGAAAATGCAAAAGTGAAGGAGTGTGTAAGAAAGGAAGACATGATATTAAAAAATCCGTGGACGTCATCGCCACCTCATCCTTCATAGATTGGAAGCCATACGTTTTATTATACCTTGCATAAAACAAAAGCTGTATAACTGTCACTTTATAACTCGTCTATTAAATTAAATTAGCAAAATAGTTGTTTAGGGTCAATTAAATAAAACTAGCATAACCTATAAATCGTCTTATCATAAATCGGCCGGTCCCTTTACTTACCTACGGCTCGAACTGCTGTCCGCTTTGCCACGGCCTGCGGCCTCTCTTCACCCACGTTTTCCCTGCACTTGCCACATAATTATAAAGGCTCTGCTGTCCGCTTTGCCGTGACCTGCAACCGCTCTTGACTCTCTTTTCAACTAATTTCTAAAAGGGCATTCAACACGCGATACTCTCTTGGGTTTGTGAATTCGATAATGCACGAATTCGGCAACCCAATAATTCCTCCGTCCCCATATTTGCCTACTGCGCAGATAGCTTTGCTGTTCACTTTGGAGCGACGTGCTGCCGCTTTTGACTTTATTTCCCCGCTGCCGCTTTTGACTTTTTTTCCCGCTGCCGCTCTTAAATTTCCCTTGCCCCCTTAGTCTTACACATGTTCCCCAAATTTAATTTTTCAACTTCCATAGAAAGCGAGATATTTAATGTAGTACAATAGCAGTTTTCGAAAAACTGGATCGGAAAAGTTTAGAAAACAAAAACAGCCTGTATTTATGCTAAATTGTAATTTTAGAAAAAATGTTTTAAATAAAATCAAACGAGCTTTTGGTAGGCTATAGAATAAAGTTTATTCAGATGTCCTCTTTTATAGTTCCTGAGATATATCGAAAAGTTTGTTAAATTTTAAACGTGGCAAAGTCGCACTCGTAGCAGTTGCAGGAATGGCACTAATTTCATGCAACGACAAGACATTATATGCGACCAAATTTCAGTCCCCTAGTTTTAAAACTGAATTTCTGAATAAAATGATCATTTTGACCCCATCCTAAAATTATATTCGCCGTAGTAGTTAAGTTATGTATATTAGTTATGCCCCCGCCACTGATAACAAGCTTTATTCAAATGCAAAAGCACTGTATTATAGATCTGAAATAACGCAAAATATTTTTCCTCTAACTTTGCCTTATGCGCTATTATTTAGGCCTTAAATGTATTTATATATGATTATTGAAGGTCGATTCCATGGCGACAAATTGACAAGTTTTAAGTTATTATGGCTCATATCTTTGAAAAAATAAGAGTTAGGCTCCTTATGAGTTGTATCGTTTTAAATAGAATTACAAACGCTATCAAAAATGTATAAAATATGCAGGGTGCTTCTAAAAGGTTTTCTGAAAAAAAATATTGCTCCAATCTGTTAAGTATATTTAGTTGTTCATATTGAGACAGTGAGATTCCTTTCCAAAGTTTCATTTGCCCAACTTTTATAGGACCCAATAATATATCAGTAAAAAATTTTTCAAGATCAAAGTACTCCCAAGAATGCGTGTGCTATTTTTTTAAACTCGCTTATTCGCTTTAGTAATAAAGGAACTTTCGATACAAGAAAAAAATTATAACGAAAGTTTTCGAGAAAACTGACCGCAAAATTTTCAAAATAAAAACACCTTGTATATATGTTAAATTGTGATTCTAGAAAAAATGTTTGAAATAAAATAGAAAGGCCTATAGGTAGCCTATAAAATAAAATCTTTTCGAATGTCGTATCATTTATAGTTTCTGAGATATCTTAAAAACTTTTTTTTAAAGAAGTTAAAGGATAAATCTACATAAATATGAAGGATACATATAGACGCAAAATGGAACATCCAAAGAGCATGTTATTATAGTCACGAGAAAAGCCGAGTGGCTATGAAAATAATGAGGTGTATATGCGGAGGGATCAATGGAAGAAAAGAGTGAGGAATCAATGGAAATAAGGACAAATATTCCGGATGTATCTGTTAGAAGTATAATGACGTATGCGACTAAAATATGGGCAGTATTTGAATGAGAGATTATAGAGAGAGTGCAAATTGAATGTCTGAAGAGAACAATAGAATTTGAGAATGAGCAAAAATGAATTCTATAGAATGAAATGAGCAAGAGAGAGAAGAGGTTGGTGAATTAAAGAGTTTGTTTGGGGATAGGAAGAAAGTGGGATTCTGCAATGAGGAAGATTTCAAGAGAATTGAAGAAAGAGAAAAGATGAAGTAAAAGTAAAAAAAAGTACAGATAAAGAAAAGAAGGAATTAAGAAGAGATTATGGGAAAAATTGAATTATTTCCATATACTCTCTCCAATATACATATTTGAGCTAGAATTGCTTAGAGCAGTCTGTTTTTTTTGTTAAATTTAAATTTAAAGATTTATTTTGAATTATTGTGAAAATTTGTCTACTTTAAAAAATTTGTAAATTTGTCTATACACATTGATTTGTAAAGAAGTACCTATTTTGTTGTAACACAATATGTACAAATTTCCATTAGCAATTAATTTCTTATCTTTGTTATTTGTATGACTAGTTTTATGTTAAAACAATAAACTTTTATAATTAAAGTTTTATGACTTTATATATATATATATATATATATATATATACATATATAAAGGTAAAGTGACAAATAGAAAATCATTTAAAGAAAGTTAAAAAATTTTGAAAATGAAACTCTTCGTATTTGTTACTGTAACTATTTTGTTACTTTATGTGTGCTCTCAAGCAGGCAAGTTAATAAAAATAAAATACATTTTTACTAGAAACGTGGAAAATCAGATACTGTACAATAATTATTAAGATTATATTTAGATTAGTTGCTTACGTGTCTATACATTTAAATTTTATTTATACCTAGAAATAGATATTTACATAAAAATAAATGTTATTAATTCTCCAGAATTAAACTTAGCTCGCTCTAAGTTATAGTATTTTTGTATTAACAGACACTTGACTACATTATTTTTGATGCCCTGCATGACCTAGTGGTACTCTTCATGTTTTTTCCAAGACATCCATCATGTTTTTTCCAATTGCAAAATTTTATTATATAGGCAAATATAGAGAAAATGAAGCTTTTAGCTGAAAAAAATATATATTTCAGTAATTGCAAAAACAAATGAACTAATATTAAAATTTGGTACTATTAAGTTCATTCTATAAGATATCCTTTTCGTCTTCTCATGATTAGAGTGATTTCTCTGGGGATTGCATTTTAATTACATAAAAGTAACCAGCCCTCTTATGTACGCTTCATTAACCTTGATACCGTGTTCCCATCTTCATCATATTTTCATGTTTAAATTTGTGACATAGAACCTTAACTGGATAAATAAATTCTACTTCCAGAAACAATAAAAGATTATTTAGGAGTTTTAATAAATTCATATACTAATAATATTGACAATTAAACAATAATTATTAGAACCCTTGCTTCATTAAAACCAAGATTCAATCTTAATAAAGCAAGTATGGTCTATGAATTAATAAAATACAATTCAAATAAAACACGATTAATTTTAAAATACTCTATTAATCACCAAATAATTTATTTTTCCAACTTCACAAATTTTAGCAAATAATAAAGCAAGTGTTGGTTAACAATTATTTGATGTACATAAATCTCAATACGGATACAACATAATTTTCCTCTCAGACGAAAGTAAATAACATAATGACCAAGCAATATTTAATTAATAATAGTAATTAGAGAGTAATTAATAAAGAATTGGTTGACAGGCAACATAACAAAATATAGTACGGTTCTGATTTATTTGATGTGCGTACAGGTTTACTTTCCACCTGTATACTTTAGACTCAATACGTAAGTAAATATAAAAACTAGCAAGCAACATCCACATATAAGTTAAATAGTTGTTACCTTGTTATTAAATGAAAATTGGTCACATTGAAATAAATGATTTATCAATATCAAGAACTGATTAAAATCTAACAAAATTCTGGATCCCTCATCTACTGAGTTTTCACTTTTATAATTTCAGGTCAATCACACCGCCATCTTTCGTACAAAGTTTTGACACCAGTTTATTGCATCTAACTTATTAGAAAGCTTATTACTTAAATAATTTTTTCTCTCTCTCTCTCTCTCTCTCAACATGAACGCAAAAACTCATTCGAGAAAAAGATTAATTTCTTTTCCTCTTGTTTCTAGCTTTTTGTGTCGCGACTAGGTTTCCCCTTGAATATGAAGTAACACCTGGTTTCTGATTCACTCCGCGTGTCTATTTTCAGATAGATATTTTTATTCTGAGATTTATTTCTTTAACTTTTTATAGTTAAATGGAAATTATAAGGATAGATTGTTATATTATTTTATGGAATTTATTGATTTTAATAAGTTCCTATCACTTAGACATTATTCCCTTTGGAACATTTAAAATATTTAAAATCTCTACAGTAGAATCCCAAGAATTGAATACGTCTAATATCTGTTGGCGTTAGTTAAATGGAAATTATAAGGATAGCTTGCTATATTATTTTATGGAATTTATTGATTTTAATAAGTTCGTATCACTTAGACATTATTCCCTTTAAAATCTCTACAGTAGAATCCCAAGAAATGAATACGTCTAATATTTGTTAGCGTTACAATAATTTGGTGAATGCGTTCGTCATATTTTTCCCGAAAATCAACAAGATTTTCTCGTATGGCACCGCAATATATGACACTCAATAACTTTGCAACAACTTTTTATAGTCTGTATGTTTCTGATTACGATGTAAATTGTTACCAACACCTGTAAATGCTCGACAAGCTTCCAGCTCGATCACAATCATTGTCGATTCAAATTTTTTAACAATCAATAAATTTATAGCTAATCGGTCCAATTAAAATTTCTTCTTGTAGTTCAACGTGGGATAGTGAAATAAATTTTCCCGTATCTTTTACCTTAATCAGGGCCTTATCGAAGTACTTCATCAAACCTACTTTAATATGAAGTGCAGGTACAAAAATTTGTTCCAGGCTTAAGTTGTTTACGAGAAGTCCATCTAATGTAGGTTAATTGGTTAATTACGCCTTCTACCACTTACGTAAAAACAAGGATGTTTTGTATATCTTGACACTTAAGCTAGTAGCATGCATTTAATTTTAACATTTCCACACAGTTGCCAATTGTTGTTTCGTTTGATACTTATATTAAGTAATAGTTTTAAATCACTTCCAGATTAAATAAATATAAATTTATATTTAAATTTAAATCTAAATTAACTAATTAATTAATTGATTCAAATTATTACTTACATATTTAAACCTCTTCATATTTAATAATTTTAAGGCTCTTCCAAATGAACCGAGTGTGCAAGAGCTACAGAAAAAATATTGTATTGAGTTATGTAAAAGAAATCTCTTGAAAACTAGTTTCACCGAATCAATAAAAAATTCCCTTCATGATAAATCATATCGTTCTGCACCAAGGTTTTGAATAACAGTAGCAGCACAATTAATTAAATATTCTTCTTGACAAAAATAAGATACAAGTTCTTTATTATTTTTGTACTAAGTTGCGTTCCTTGGCCTAATAGGTGTTTTGAATAAGCCTAGATCCAAAGAGTTGAACAGTACCTTTTGAAAGACTCAAGTTTCAAATCAAATAGTTTAAGTCTGATTGTGCAAATTGATTTGATTGACTAGTGAGTCAGCGGTCTAACGCCGTTTTCAGTGTATGTGTGGATAAATAGATCTGATTCGTAATCAATCAATAGTAAAAGCATACTGTGCGATACCGCATAAGTATGAGTAAAGAAAGCATATATGATTGGATATACATTAATCATTGCGATAGAAATTAGAAAAAGTGAGTTACAGGTTACTCAAGTACGAATACATTAGATGCATGCACTTTTACCATATGAAGGGTTAAAGTAGTGAGAGATATCGATCGTAATCTTGGTAGGAAATTAGCTAGTAAAAGAAAGCAATAAAAGAGTCACAACTCTCAATGAAAAACAGTCGGTAATAATAAATTTGAAGTTGTAGGGTGAATCCTTGTTAGTCAGTGTTTTGAAATATTAAATTAAAATAATTTCTTCTAAATAAAATGATGAATAAATTAAATTATTAAATAAGTATCGTAAGTTAGATATAGGGCATAGTAGGGTACACCGTTGGCTAAAAATTAAATAATTCTTGCAAGTTTGGATTCTTGGAATAAAATAAATTAAATGATTAGGCAACAAGTTTATTTAGTTAAACTAAATTGAAATGCATTATTACGGTAACGGTGTGTGATCTAAAATAAGGTTGTGATGTTAGGAACGACAAAACCTGGTAGAAATTTTTTATAAATAATTGAGGAATTTATTTGAAGAAACTTGAACAACATGTTTGTTAGTCAATTTGCACGTAGTAATTGAATACAAATATTATTTTGTTTTATTATTTTGATGAGGAATATTTTAGTTTGAATGCACTAAGAATTTTGTTCGCATGTACGCATTTCTTAAATTATTATCAATTCATATTGTTAAGATTATGCATCTGTTTAATTCATATAACCTTGACTAAGTGAGACGTTTTGTTGTTAATAGAGTTGTGCAGAGTTCAGTTAAATTTATGTTTGATCTAGTAAAATTAAATGAGAAGAATACTTCGTAAACATACTAATGGTAAAGTCTAGCGTTTTATTTAAAAAAGTATTTGGAATCTAGGGATTATAATATAATTTCGTATAGGTAAAGTCCAGTGGGTATTAAAGTGAATAGTATTTTGAGTAATTGTACGAAAGGATTGCGTAGGGTAAGAGGGAATTGCTACCTACCCCATTAAAAGGATTCTCTCTTGCCAGTCGCGTTGGGAGTAGGAAAATCAACCCCCAAGATTAAACGCTACAGTACAGAAATACTTGTCATTTTTATAACAATTATTGTACATACGATTTATTATTAAACATATTTTTATCTTTATTGATTTCGAGCATATTCTTCGAGCAAGATTTTGTCTGTTTTTGTATTTACATTCAGTACTATTTATATGTATGTTCTGTTATACTCATTAACATTATAAACTTTTTATGAACAGCCGGTCTGGAAAAGAATCTCGAGACGAAACTTGATACTCTCATTAAGAAAATTGATGCACTCGATAAGAAAATTAGTGGATGCAATGTTTGTGCTAACCGTAAGTATTATTGGATAAACAAATTACTTTTAATACGTTAATCTTATTATTTGACAACATGAATAAAATTTATTTGGGTTAAAATGATGCTTTCCAACTCCACAAATGGTTTCACAAAAAGAATATTTTTTATATCGTTATAATTGTTCAGCTTTGCGACTACCAAATTCTATGTTCTACATTGGCATTTGAAAAAAGGTTTTACTACGAATCAATCATTTCATTAAAATTGCCAAACAACCTTACTCACTCACTACCTCCTTATTACACCCTTGTCGAGGATACAGACTTTTTCGCTATCTTCCACTCCTTTTAGAGTTCTAGAATCTAAAGCCAATTTATCTTGTCGATCTCCCTGGTAGACGAGCGCCCTCTGGATCTGAGTGCTGTTCTTGGACACCATAGCGGAATGGCTCGGCAGACTCGGCGGTCATTAGTCATGCGCGCTATTACACCAATCTGGCAGCAATTCATTGCCGTTACTATCTCAATGATGTACGTGACTACACTTCGCCCATGTAACTCCTCGTTTTTGATTCTTTTGCTGGAAGATACTCGCAACAACCATTTCTCAATGACTCACTGCATAACTCAAGGTCTGTCATATTGACTTAGTGAGAGTATACACGACTCATGAACCTGAGGTTGATTGGTGAATTGCAGTCCTTTTTGTTTTATCAATGCATCGCCTATTTGCTTACTTGCTAAACAAGACTAGTGACCTTGGTTTTTTGTTCTTTTGAAGGTTGGAGTTCTTTTGAAGGTTGGAAAATACACCAGAAAGGAGAATTCCAGAAAGCGTCACTCTTAATTAAGAAAATATTTCTTTGGAACGGATTATATTCCCGTGTTCCTTACTGACGGATTATATTTCCATGTTCCTGGCCGTATGAAACTTTAGCTGAGGCCAGGAAACTTTACCTGGCCGTATGAAACTTTTCTATTCCATTTATTATGAATGAGATATCAATGGATTTAAAAACAGGATACTTCATTTCCTGAATCGTTAAAATAAATTAAATAAAATATAGCGGCTAGAAAAAATACCTTGTGGTGCAGTCCCTGTCATATCTCGTATTTGGAAATCATTGCTTAAGCTGGTTAAAACACATATTGAGTTTGCTACAGAGGATCTAAACGAAATCAAAGTCTACGGTATTCAAAACTGAATTGAATAAAAACTAGTATTATACAAATTTATTTCAGAAGAATGATTAGAAGTTATGCATCTTTAAACTCCGTATCATATAGGAAGGAATATTGTTTAATAAAACCTTCAGAATGAAAATTTATTTAAATTTCTTTATGCCGTTAGAGGTTAGACATTAGTTCTTTAAATACGCTGAATGGCAGTCATTCCTAGAACTTATTATGTCAGATGTGGATAGATGTGCTTGATAAGAATATTTTACTGCGGAACCAGATTTTTTCAAATGGAAAGCGGAAAAATATTTCTTTAGACCAATCTTTGAGAAAAGGGAATAATGGAGTAAAAGGAGTAAAGGAGTAAAGGTGTAAATGGAGTAAAATATAACAAAGTTTTTTTTAATGTAGATTTTAGAATTGCTTTTATGCAACATATGACAATTAGTGCATTGTTAGCAGTTGGTGTGTTAATTTATTCGAAACTTTCTTATAGTTGAAATTCAAAATTGCTGAAAAAACCTAGGTAAGGGTAGATGTGCATATCTGACATTCGGTGGAGCCTTTATCAATACCCTCTGCTTTTCGCACATTGCATTATTGCATTGGTTTGCGAGACCAAAGCTTAACAGCTGCACTACCACCTAGACTGTTTAATCAATTTGAGATCTTCTATACTATATGCATACGTAGTATTGTATGCCGGCGTTATTATGCACGCGATCTTTGATTTTTAGTGCAGTTTAAGAAGCCACTAACGGTCAGACAATTTATCACAATGGACACAAATCCAAACAATTAAGTATTTATGTGTTCTTTAGGGCTTATAACCTTAATTAACTCACGCTATCACCCCTTTTATTACATAGGGTGAGTTAATTAAGGTTATAAGCCGTAACCTACTCGTTTGGATTTATGTCCATCTTCATAAATTGTCTCACCGTTGGTAGCATCTTAAACTGCATTTAAATATCAAATATCTTATAATAACGTAGGCATACAATACTACATATGCATATAATATAGAAAATTTCAAATTGAGTAACCAGCCCAGATGGTAGTGCAATTGTTAAGCTTTGGTCTCACAAACCAATGCACTGATCCAATATGCGAAAACCAGAGGGTATTGATAAAGGCCCCACCGAATGCTAGAAATACGCATCTACCCTTAACTAGTTTTTTCCCTTAACTAGTTTTCTTAAAAACATCTATACGCAGTTTTAGAATAAATTAACATACCAATTGTGAAAAAAGTTTTATCAACCTGGCAATTGTAATTACGATAATTAGGGACGAGTACTGTTTTTGTGTAACACGACTTTTTTAGTCACAAAACAGGATCGCATTTCTTTAATTTAACCGACATGTTACCGAAATGTATCGTCCAAAACTTGCCGCCTTGGCAACTAGAACCACGACTTATAATCCCTAAATCGTTCTCCTAATACTTCTTCTCATTTATTCCGATGTTCCTAGTTTTTCTCCGCAAATTGTTCTAGGTGCTTGGGGCTGAAAAGTATGCGAGCTGAACTAAATGGAAGATTTTGTAATGGACACACAGTGGCTTATTTGTTGTCGATTTTGTATTGGTCGTCAAGGTGAAATACCAAATCGCAAAGCTAGTTTGCGATGTGTTAATTCTCTTTCTAGTGAGGTTTTTGAAGCCACCTGGCTTTGCCAAGTCAGCACCTACTCTGAAAAACAGAGAAAGGGTAAGGCAGGTCATTTGAAGAAACCAGAGATGTACCTATTTCCTGAATGAAAAAGATATTCTACTACATATCCTTAATCTATTGCATTTGCTGATGCATTACTTCAAACTTTAGAAGATGAGTTGATTTTCGTTTGTGTTTATGTGTAATGAAGCTTACGAGGGATGCTGTTCAAATTTCGGGATGTGGTAACACTGTACTTAAGCGATTGTCAACCTATAAAGCGTCATGAAGTCTGATCGGTAAATTGTCAAACAAAAGTGACAGATTGTAAATATATCAAACCGTTTCGTTACTGCAAATTTTCAAAATTATTTAGATTTAAATAGAGAACATTTTCGAGCAATGATTTTATTTTATTTTAAAAAAGTGAAAAGGGGTGCTGTACGAAATATGATAATGTCAGATCGTCATGTTACGTATAGAGAAATTGAGTCACACTTAGACTTGGATATGAAACAAATTAATGAAATTTTACGTCATTACTTAGGTGTTAAAAAAATATGTTCCAGTTGGATCCCCATAATTTAACTGAAGCTCAGAAAAAGGCTCGTGTGAACTGGTGTAAAGAAATGCTTAAACGATTCGACTCATGGTGATCAAATTTGATTTACGATATTACTAATTGTGACGAAAGTTGCATCTATGCTTATGAACCAGAAATGAAACAGCAGTTAACTGTTTGGATGTTTGAAGATGAAATCAAACCCACAAAAGTCACTCGCTGCCGCAGTGTTTCTAAGAAAATGGTAGCTTGTTTTGTCTCAAAAACTGGGCATGTCGCAACTATTCCATTGTTAATGCAGAATGGTATACATCAATTAGTTATCACTGAATTGCGAAAAACAAATAGGACGCAAAGCATCATTCTACACCATGACAATGCCAGTTCCCATATTGCACAACAAACTATTTGAGCAGTCAAAAGGTAGAATTGTTTTCTCATCCTCCATATAGTCCTGATTTAGTCATAACGACTTCTTTACTTTCCCAAAAATAAAAAATCGACTACGTGGCAAACGATTTTCATCTCTAGAAGATGCAGTAGAAGCGGTTCAAAATGATATTTCAAGTGTACCATCTTCTGAGTGGAAAAAATGCTTTGATGATTGGTTTATTCGCATGAAATAATATATAGAGTGTAAAGCGGGCTATTTTGAAAATGAATGAGTATTATTTTATTTGTATATGTTTTTGTCTTCTTCCATCCCGAAATTTTAACATTAATGGAACATTAATCGAAGCCGTACTTTCACGTTAACGGAACAGTAAAGATAACAGTTATTTGACAATTGTGTACCAATCATCTCATTTAGAGAATGGGTGATGCACGACTTCCACTTTTCTCGCTCTACCGTTAATTGTGTGATGCTTTTATGGGTTATCCTAACATCACTTGTTTATGAAATCATTGAAATCCCAGGTTGCATACTAAAACTAAACAAAGTGAAACCAACATTTTGGCAATATATAAAACAATAACTGTTAGAGGAAATAGAAGCCAATCTCACCAGGACAATGTGAGTGCCAGGCGGATGGCAGCACTACAGTTACGTTATATTAAGCCTCCATATTGTACCTTCTGACATCTTCTGAAAAACTGGTGCCAAAGCTTGTTTCAGTTTGTTTCGCTAAATGGTGTAGATTTAATAATTTATAATGTATATATATACTTCAAATATACCTATTTTTATCTTTCATATACCATATACGTATGGAATATGTATAGTTATACGTATATACGTGTATAGATGTAGGATTCATGTTTGTAGGATTCATTTTCTATTTCCCCTTAGTACGTCTCTTGTATTAAAATTTCTGCAATCCTTTAATACGCAATTCAAAGAGGGGGGTCATAAGGAACATTTTTTCGTATAAAAAGCTTTTTCTAAAAAAAAATTTTCTTATTCAAAAAATTAAAAGAAGGGTCGATTTTTCGGTGGAGGTGCGTATGTACATATGGATGGATGTATGTTCAAAAATAGCGGCTCACCTATTGGACCGATTTGCATGAAATTTGGTAGACACTGGCATACGATGATTCCGCAGAAAGATTATTTATTCTTTTTTTATAAATGCAATATGGCGGAAATGAGTAATTTTTTTTGTTCAGAAATTTCATATTCAAACTAGGATTTCATATTCAAACTGGAATTTTGCACACATATAGTACCTTGTATTATACGTCGAATAAAAAAGTCCCATATTGCCAAATTCTATAGGAAGCGGTGTTGCCACGTTTGAAATTTAACAAACTTTTTGATATATCTCAGGAATGATAAAAGATAGAACATTCGAATAAAGGTTATTGTATAGGCTACATAAAGGCCTTCGATTTTATTTGAAACATTGTTTTCTGAAAGTACAATTTAACATATATACAGGGTGTTTATTGTTTTTCAAATTTTGCGGTCCATTTTTCAGAAACTACACGCACGATTTTGATTAAATTGTTGGCATCGAAAGTTCCTTTAATACTAATGAGATATGTAAAATATGAACATTCGCATAAGCAACCTTGGGAGTAATGTGACCTTGAAAAAAATGTCTACCCTAAATATCTGTTCCTATCAAAGTTGGAAAAATGAAACTTGGGAACTTATGTAACACTAAGGGACCTCAATTTCGCCATGGTGAACAATTGAATATATTCAACCGATTTTGAGCAATAAAATTTTTTTCTAAAACTTTTTCCTGTATATTCTGTATATTATCCTGTATATTTTTAGCATACTTTATAGCTCTGGTAATTCTAATTTATATGCTATACACATGAGGGGTCTAACTCTTATCGTTTCAAAGGTATGACCCTTAATAACTTAAAACTTCTCAACTTATCGCCATGGCAACCGACTTTTAACAAATATATATATATATATATATATATATATAAATATATATATATAGATAT
>WYDF02316027.1:0-14698 GCA_009867245.2 Adranes taylori
TACTATTATATAGTTTTGGTATTATAAAATGGCGGCAAGACGAGCTGAAAATCCTTGACCGATCTACAAGGAAAGTGGTGACCGATCTACAGCGAAATGAAGGTGGCCGAGGTCTTCTGAGTATTGAGTCAATCCATGGCCGTATGGTAATAGAAATGGCTCATATGGTTATCAACAACCTAGATGACCCTCTTATGAAATTTGTGCATGAGTACGAATTACCGGCTGTGGGGTCATTTCTATATAAGGCTGCAAAAAAAGCATCCGAATCAATTGGACTATCGCTCTCAACAGATATACAGGCTAATAGTGGTGAAACAATGAACGTCATAGAGTTACACATCGAGGCTGCCAAAAAGGTAGTTCGAAAATTAGAATTGGCAGTATTCAAACAACTCCATCGGGATACACCTATGCATGGCCAATTTTATAATATCATCGCCGAATTGGAGATATGACCACATTTAACATTCAGCTTCTCAAGATCTGTTGGTCTGCGATCTGAAAGTCAGGTATTCATTTTTGCATGCCAAGATGATGTCATAAACATGCTGATCTACCGTAGGAATATAATGCGGTGACAATAGACGTGACAGATACGAACTGTCGAGCATGCAAATCTCAACCAGAGACGCTACTTCATATTCTTTCTGCATGTCCGGTGTATGCTAGGACAAAATACATCCAGCGCCATAGTGCCACCTTAAATGTGCTATATTTTCATCTTCGACATTCTTACTGTATTGACAAAGACGGCGTAGACAAAGATGTAGGGTTGCACCCTACATCGTTAAGGATATTGAGACCGTAGTTGAAAATAAGGCCGTAATCCTGGGCACTTTGAGTTCACTTCGGTCAAACGACCTGAATATGACTTAAGGACTTACTCTATTGATTAGAGAGTCGTTAGTTAACACCTGCCCAAAGAAGAATCTCGTGTATGACGTCGTCTTTTTAAAGGTGCTGAAGTTGAGATTCTTTGGAGGTGCACGCTACAAAGCGAAAACGAATAATAATAACGGTGACGATAACAACAATTATTTTACACTAACAACGACAATAACAATGATGAAAATCAGCCGTGAGCCCCAGCGTCAATGCTTTATGTCCGCATTCAATTATTATAAATCGATTGATTATAGAAATTATTCTCGCGTATCGATAGGAAATATAAATTTCGGGTGCAACTACTGTCATGAGTTTAAATGGTCTAACGAACCACCAGGTCACTGATGTTAAGAAGGAAAGTTTTATTGGCAGAGATTGCTGATTTACCAGAACCATTAAAGAGTCTTTTGAATCATTCTCATTCAGATTTCCAATATTTTCTTCATATGATTAGTGTTTACAATTCTGCCATTAAAATGACGTCATTCGGTGCAAATGAAATCAGGCATAGAGATTTTATGCCTACATTTAAAATTCAGGGTCAAGTTTATCATTTAGCTGGATCTGTTTTACCAAACAATCCTGACGAACCGAAGCTTTTGCAGATATATTTCATGGGTGAGCGAAGTACAATGGCGAATTTCGATAGCCCCAAATGCGTATAGAGAATTATTATACGACTTGCAATATTTGTTACATTGTCACAATCCTTCAATACGTACGGTGCTTTCGAAGCAATGCTATCAAATATAAGAGATTTTCAAGTCATTATCAGAGCTGATCGTGCGCCGTATACAGAACACAGAGGTCGTTGCGATGCACCTCAAATTGATGAGGTAGCCGTATTAATTTTTGTTCATTTTAATTTTTGTAGAAAATGGTCAGCGTGTTTATTACAATGAGCAAAACACTCATGAGAGAATCGAAAATGTGAAAAATACTACCCTTATGGCATTTTCGAACTTTGGTAAAACATTATTATACATTGAAGTTCCAACTTATTATACATTTAGCAACAATAAATTTAGTAGAAGAAAGCAAGGAGAGCCAGTTGCTCAGTATCCTGGCATTAAAACATCAACTGTTCTCAGTCGAGTGTACACAGTTCACCCAAGCAACACAGAATGTCATTACTTGCGTATGCTTTTGCATCATGTTCTAGGACCAACATCATTTAAAAATTTAAAAACTGTTCATGGACTTGAATATCCTACTTTTCAAAGTGCCTGCCAAGCACTTGGCCTTTTGGAAGATGAGAAATATTGGGACGATACTTTAGTAGAAGCAGCTCTTTTTCACTCTGCATCACATTTATGCGAACTTTTTGTAATAATGATAATTTTTTGTCATATAAATTTAAATGAATTGTGGAATAAACACAAAGAAAATATGGCGTCTGATATATTGCAACAACACAGGAATAATTCGAACAACCGGGAATTAGCAATCACTCCACAAGTCTTGAATATGGCATTAATATTGGTTTTGAGATCATCTCCTACAAAGATCAGGAAAAATGTTGTCAGACTCTAATATGGAATCACCTACAGTGGTTGAAGAACATGACAGACAATTTTTTTAAGGACAGGAATTATCTTGCAGAAGCAACATATGGTGCCAACCAACTTTCAAGTATCGTTCAGGCAACAAAAATTAACCGATGACCAGTGACTTGCATACAACACTATAATAGATTACGTGATGCAGAAAACTGGTCAAATGTTTTTTCTTGATACACCTGGCGGGACTGGAAAAACGACGTTCTTGATCAATCTTTTGCTTGTTAAATTTAGAATTCAAGGAAAAATTGTATTAGCAGTAGCATCCTCTGGGATGGCTGCAACATTAGTACAGAATTATGGCTAATAAAGGTGGGCCTGAAGCTCTTGATCGTACACTTGGGGATTTTGGAGCTGATGAACATCCGATGGGAGGTGCTGTTATACTGGTGTTCGCTGTGTGCTGATTTTCGGCAAATATTGCCAGTTGTGTGAAGAGATAGAAAAAGTGATGAAACAAATGCTTACTTCAAATCATAGATTCTGTGGCCTTCTGTCAAAACTATAAAATTGACCACAAATATGCGCGTACCTTTGGGCGATGATAACAATGCAGCACACTTTTCTAAAACTCTTTTGGATATAGGAAATGGAGATATTTTGAATAATAATGGTCAAGTAGAAATAGAACCATCGTTTGCAGCTAGCGTCACTGGACAAGATGAATTGATAGCTAATGTTAACCCGTAACTCGCTCAAATTTCAGACAAAACAGATGATTTGTTAAGTGAACGAGCGATTTTAGCACCTAGAAACGAATCTGTTACACGTATAAATAACAAAATTCTTTCAATGTTTCAGGCTCATCAACAAACACATCTTTCTATTGATAGTCTGACTGATCAAGCTGATGCCATTGATATTCCAATTGAATTTTTTAATTCTTTAAATCCATCAGGACTTCCTCCGCATAAACTCGACTTGAAAATTGGCGCTCCAATCATTCTTATGAGGAATTTGAATGCACCGAAATTATGCAATGGCACAAGATTATGGATAGTAACTCTGCAAAGAAACATGATTGAAGCTAAAATTCTTTCCAGCTCAGCCCAAATTGTTATTATTCCCTGGATACCGATGATTACTAATGAATACCCGTTTGAATATAAACGTGTCCAATTTTCTATAATGCTTTGTTTTGTATGTCTATCAATAACGCATAGGGACAGACACTGAAGGTCGCAGGCCTTGACATGACGAATTCCTGTTTTACTCACGGACAATTTTATGTTACTTTCTTCCGTGTTAGCTCAGCAAAGAATCTATATGTATATGCACCTAACCAAAGAACAAACAATATTGTTCACAAAGAAGTATTATAACATTAATAGAAATATGTACGCAGATATATAAATTAATAAATAAAAAATGTATAGACTTTTTTATTTGCCTATAGTAACCTAACCTAACATAAAGATAAGCATTCATTTTCACGGGCGAAGCCCGATAATTCAGCTAGTATTTTATAAAGAGTGAAGTAAGTTTTATCTAAATTTAGAATCAAATACGCACTTATTAAAAATATATGTTTTATTTACTCTGTAAATATAAAACAATCTGTATTTTTCGAAATATTTTTATAAGGTGAAACTACAATTTTGTAACTAATGTTTACGATATATTTTATAATAACGACTATATTGTGGTTCAACGCACAAATTATTCACCTCGTATGTTTTATGAATTTATGTAAACTCAAATAATTGCATGGTACATTAAGTACATTATTTTTCGCATTTTGATAGAATTAGTTTTGGTTGCATCCTCGCCTTTTCTAGATATTGATACAAAAAAAAACCTTACTCTATTTAAATTCCATTTTTTGCGGAGTTATGTATGTTAACCGCGGACGCATAAATAGAAGCAGGAAAATAAAAAAACACGGTCAATAACAAACGAATCTTTTCCCATAGGAAAGGTAGAGGATATTCGAGAAAGTTTTTTTCGTCTTACTAAAAGTCGTTTATTTTTATTGATGTCCGTCTATATCGATTGGGCGAAAAGGATTTTGCTGCTGTCTGTTTTCGGACCATTGGTTTTCGGTTTTGTAGATATCAGACGAAAAATGTAAATCGAAAAATAAACGTTTATTACAACTTGGAAAGTCATAATCCATGTCAAGGATACAAATATATATAGGAGACATATCAACTAGATTACAAAGATTATTCCGTCTGAAATTTTATTCAAATCAATTTCAATTTTATCTGGTATGGTACATAAAGTATACAATACAATGAATGAGATATTTCATCAGTCTATGAGTCACTCGGTATAATTAATATAATGATTGAAATAAATATTCTCATTTGTGTCTCTGAAAAAATCACCCCACTCGAGAATCACCCCACGTCTTCAGGCAGGTGTTACCATTAGTTTGTTCCTAATTTTTTACATAATGTTTAGTTTTCACGCCTTAGTAGGCAAACATCATAAATAAATAAGATATTTAATGGGTGTCTGCATCACTCAGTATAATTAATATAATGATTGAAAGAAATATTCTCATATATGTCTTTGAAAAAATCACCCCACTCGGGAATCGAACACTAGCCTCGGGATTGCGGGTCAGGTGTTCAGTCAATGAACTAAGCGATCAATGAACTAAGCGAGCATTTCAAAGAACGAACAATTTCTATATATGTTATACATATGTATTATTTTTCTATATATATTATACGTATTATTTTATGTGTTATACGATATGCAATTTATAAACAAGTATGGTTTTCACGTCTTCAGGCAGGTGTTACCACTAGTTTGTTCCTAATTTTTTACATAATGTTTTGTTTTCACGCCTTAGTAGGCAAACATCATAAATAAATAAGATATTTAATGGGTGTATGCATCACTCAGTATAATTAATATAATGATTGAAATTAATATAATCATTTGTGTGTTTGAAAATTTATTTTTCAACGACTCATGAAATATCCAATTTATTTATCATGTTTGCCTGCTAAGGCGTGAAAACAGAAATTAATATAAAAATAACAACATAACAAGACCAGTGGCGACATCTGCCTGAAGATCTGCGAACCATATGCTGACGGTCATGTTGGCAACCATATACTTGTATATAAGTTGCATATAGTTGATTTAACATACCTGTGTGTAATACATACAGAAATTGTTTGTTCTTTGAAATCCTCACCTCGCATATTTTAGCGATCTAATCACCTGACCGGCAATCGGGAGGCGCGGGTTTGATTCAAGAATGGGGTGATTTTTTCAAATAAACAAATGATTATATTAATTTCAATCATACAATGTGAAAACGCCACGTACGCATTGGGATTAAAATTAGTCAGAAATATATTTCCAATCTACGATTTCTGCATTCTATTAGTGTGCTTTTGCTGGATGGTTATCTTTTTGTTTCTCGTGGGCTGTGTTTTTGCTGACTGGCACATCTTGCTCTCTTCCGTGCCGCTCTTTTAACAATCAATCAATCAAGAAAACCTCTATTGGGATAATTCAGAAAATTAAAAATTTATAATATTTAAAATTTTTGCTTATTTAACATTTCATTTGAATTTTTTTCTCATATTAATTCTCCTAGGATTCTTAGCCTAACGGTGAGTCCAGCCACTAGTTTTATCAGGGCACTTAATGTTGCACCTGCACAGTAGTACACTTAAATAGCAAATCAATCTGTACACAACTCTCGTTTTTTTCAAATGTGTTGCAGATACTTGGTACGCACAGAATTTCGCTCAGGCGGTACTGAACAATGCGAAAAGGATACTCCATTTTGACACTATACTGTGCATCCACCGTTCTTTTGTATACAACTGCTCTGTCAGACTTTCAACCGATTTTCTTGTAAACATCAAATAAAATCATAACTCCCATTTGCTACAAAGTTCTAATACAATTCCTTTTTAGCAATATTGTTAGGGTGAAATATTCTGTCACTTTTGTAGCCACGACTGGGCCTGCCTACGCTAGTATTCATCTTATTTCTGCTGATTACCTTTCTAGGGTATTTAGTAATGACTTTGCCCATGTACTTCATGTACACCTTATTCATTTATTTATTGAAGTAAATGGGAATCCCTACTACATAAAAAGTAACATACAATTTAATATTACTGCTAATTGAGAAAAAAATAGCAATTGTATAATAAAGAAATATAATAGCAAAATGTGTAGAGAAGTATAATAGCAATTGTTCTCTAAACTACTGGAGAGCTTACTTGTAAGCTCGATGAATGGCAACTCCCCATTCACATCTCCACGTGGTAGAGGACGGGAAAACCCACCTAGGCGTCTAACGTGAGGGGGATCGAGGAGTTGCCGGAATAACAATTAAACCAGTTCGCTGAAACCGCTTGTCCTTGAAAGGACAAATCATTTCTAAAGGCGGAAGAACTGTTTTAACAATTAACGGAGTAGGATAAGGAAGGACACGCGAAACCACCTGATAAAAGGATTTACATCATCCATCATAAATTACATAGGAATGTTCTCTAAAATAGAAACACCGCACCTGGCGGCGCTGCTCTACGTCCAGGGTAGGCTGTGTGAAATATGACTGGGCATGGGACAATGGACAACTAGGCTTCCCATGCGAAATATTGGACCAGGAAAAACCAAATGCCCCTTGCCACTTGGAACGTGTACCTACACATTCAGCACGTACAAATTTCAAATTATCCAGGTAGAACTACGCCGCGGGCAGATTGATCTGGCTAGTATTACAGAAACCCCATGGCAGAACAGTGGCCATTTCAAGTCCTCGGAATGCACAATGTATTATTCCGGTGGAGAAGATAGGAAGAGCCATGGTATCGGTGTAATTGTATCAAACAAAATTAACAACTTTGTGCAGGGTTATAAACCGATTAATGAACGGGCAATGTCTTTGAAGCTAAATATGAAGCCCTCTGCTCTAAACATCTTGACATGCTTGCTCCCATGATTCTAATGACGAAGAGATCGAGGAATTTTCTCGAACTGTCAAAGCGGCAATAAATAAAATACCGTGCAAAGAAATACTGATGCTACTGGGTGATTTCAATTCGAAAATCAGTTCCACTGCCACCGACGATCATATTCGCCAAGTAGTCGGAAAGTTTGGAACAGGAGAACGGAACGACAGAGTAGAAAGCCTCATCCAATTCTGCATCGAAAATACGTTCGCAATTACCAACTGGATGTATGAGAATCACCAACGTAGATTATACACCAGGAGATCTCCTGATGGACACACGAGGAATCAAATATCTTACATCTTTATAAAGTTGAGATGTAAATCATCGGTGAAAACGGCGAAAATGTTACCGTCTGTAGATTGTGGAAGAGATCATTAACTGCTGATGTGTGAGTTTACAGGAATATTTAAGATCCGTGGGCGAAGGCAAATAAGAAGTTTGCCGAAGCTCTGCTGTGACCAGGTTACAATATTTAACAATAAGGTCATTCGCAAAATCGAATCTCAGCTCGAAGATATTCAAACAAAAAATACTGAAGTTATATGGCAGGTTGTGAAAAAGGCTCAAAGTCTTGAGTCTCAAAACACCTCAAGAAGACAAAAATACTGTCACACAGTCCTGGTTATCAACAGAAACCATGGATCTCATTCGGAAACAGAGGAACATCAAATCCCGGGGTCTCGACAAAAATAAAGATCTAGAATTTGTTACCAATCGTTAAATCGGGATACACTAGCTGGTACTCGCAGAGACAGAAATAAAAATCTGATGAATGTTTTTATAGAAATTCAGAATTTCTCTGATATCAATAACCCCAAAG
The DNA here is from genome assembly GCA_009867245.2 of Adranes taylori. Lineage (NCBI taxonomy): Eukaryota > Metazoa > Arthropoda > Insecta > Coleoptera > Staphylinidae > Adranes > Adranes taylori. The sequence goes on from WYDF02316027.1 coordinate 8,205, forward strand.
ACCTCTTCAAGAAGATACGTTCTATCCATCAGGAGTTCAAATCCCGACATTGGGCACTTAAAGATCAACATGATTGTTTGAATGATCAAATTGCATCACAGAATTAGGCCAAATTGCACAAATTGCATCTTGCAGGCTCTTGACGAAAGAGGATAAAAAATCTGACACACATTGTGGCATAAGATTAGGAAAACAGTCTTATGGACAGAAGACTGGTCAACTTCAGTATTGCTTCCCCTACATACGAATGGGTCAGAAACAGTCTAAAAAAACTATAGTATGATAGCCCTAATATCACCCTCCAGTAAGATTATGTTGTACATTCTTCAAGTGAGACTACCAAGCCTTCCTGTTATCACACCTAGCTCCAAAACAAGCCGAGTTTGTGATAGGCCGGGGTACTCGAGAAAAATTTTAAATGCGAGGCAGCTTATAAAAAAGGCCCGAGAATACTCGACACCGATGAATCTGTGCTTTGTAGATTACGAGGAGGCGTTTGATAACGTTCGTTTGTCTACGCTATGGACGACTTTAGCAGAGTTTGGAATACCATTTCGTATTATCACTCTCGTCAAAAACCTCTTTCGTCAAAATTCGCAGGTCGTTAAAATCGATAACAAATTATACGAAAAATTTTGCATTAGGATAGACGTTCATCAAGTCTGCGTATTTTAACATCTACTCTATATCATCTATAACGAAGTAGTGATGCAGTGCAGTCTAGAAAACTGGAACGGAGGAGTGAGTATTGGTGGAAAGCGCTTTTCAAACCTTCGATTTGCTCTTCTAATAGCTGACAGCACCGAAGAGCTCTTAGAGTTTCTTCCAACACTGGAAGGTGTAAGCTGAGACTATGGGCTCTAAATAAATGCCAATAAGATAGAAGTCAGGACAGTAGACCGAGATAACGAAAATCGAAGAGAACCTACAAAAATAGGGAACTTTGCTTTCGTCGAAAAAAATTGTGTCTCTGGGCTCAATGGTACCCATAAGCTTCTTGCGAATTGGAAATAAGACGGCGAATTTATATTGCCGGCTACGCCATGATAAAACTAACAAAAATTTGGAAAGATTGAAATATCACTAGGAAAGCGAAAATTAGACATGTAAACGCCCTAGTTTTTCCCGTTTTTCCGTACGCTTCAGTGACCTGGGTAATGCGTTCCAACGACAGGAGGAGAATAGATGCGTTTGAAATGTGGGTCTGGCGCCGGGTGCTGTGACGGCTAGAAGAACAAATGTCTGCATCTTAAATTAGGCCAACCCGTACATAGATTGTCATTGATGGCATATGGATGAATTTTGAAATCTGTGGACACATCGCTTGACCTGACAGCAAGGAAACACTTGTTGTTCAGGGAATACCGGAAGGGTAACCGTTACGGGGCCAATCCCCAATTAGGTGGACCAATATTATTTTGAACCTAACAGAAGCAACTTTCACTAAACCAGGGCATGTCTCAGTTTAGAGGGAAATTCGGGAAACCATATCACAATACATAGGTATTTATTCATTTAGCGTTTATTCGACTAATTGTTTTCCTATTCATTGTCATAAATGCTGTGACTAGTGTCTGATGAGAGTGACTGCAGTTTTGCAGAGCCCAATCGGACCTGATATATTACTTAAAACAAATGCAATTTAAAATTTATAAATATATTTACTACTCTTATTTGTTTTCATAAGGAGCCTGATTTGGTTATTTGAAAATACAACACCGATCGATTAAATTTTCTGGTTCACTGCAGCATTTGATTTTAATCACATCTAGAAGAAAAAAACATGTGTCAGACATGTTGTGCAGATATTTATTTGTACGTCAAATGAATTCATTGAGGAAAGTAATTGATGTAAAGTTGGGGAAGTAAACAAAGGATTAGCCCGTGGATAGGATGACCATTCGTTTCGATTTTGCGGGATATGTCCCGAATTTCCCGCTTTAGTACATCCCGACAAGCGAACGATCGACAGTTATGGAAATCAACGGTTAAACGAATAACACACAGATTAGAAGATTGCCCTATTCGACGTCAACATCCGCCGTAACTACCACACATCGGACATGAGGTTGGACGAGAAAATTGCGATTAACCGTAATAGTTTAAAGACTAGTGCATTTTCCTATTCTCTTCCATGCGAAATTTATACAAGGAGTTATTAGTGTCTAATTTGAAGTTGTTAATTGTAGTTAAGGCACGACATAATGGATCGTATCTCCCATAGTTTGTTGAATGGAATGGAATAAAAAACCAATTGTGGAACCTTAAATTCTTTGAGGACCATTAAAACTAATGAAAGATAACGACTCTGCACCAACAATTTTCCCATTCAACATGGACAATGCATACATCAAATATATTTCGACGTTTGGTTGGTATATGTTCAAATAAAGACCTACATGATCGTATTCGTGATAACTGTAATCAATATCTCAAGGAAACACCCTGAACACGATCAATTTTTAATTTATAAAATCCATAAGAAGGGGACCAGATTAAACTAGCATATTACAGATTACATCATTATACGACAGTTTGTAAAGACTCAACAATGACTGTTTCTTAAAACAAAACCCAAGACCTTTCAATCTTATTTCAGTTTGAAGGAAAAACTTATTCAAGGTCGACCTCACTATTGTGACCTTATGCCACGTTTTATAAGAAAAACACTAAAGGACGTATAATCTTGTTCGATATACATAGCCTCATTACTAAAATGCGATTGTCACAGTGCCTCATTCATTTCCACCCAATTTTAACTTACCGCTTAACTATCACGTCATGCGAAGTCTTATGCGGAACCACAAAACTTATTTATTGTTGTTCATTTTGATAACGGCCTGTAATTAGAATTAATTTAGCAATCCAGTTGATAATATGTATCACAATTCAAAATTTTAATAGTGCATTAATATATAAAATACTTTGCATCTTATAAAGCCGATATTTAATTGACATGGCTTAAGCGGTAAAAATCAGCTTTAATAATTCAGCTTTAAGCGATAAATATTTAAAATTCTAGTCAATAATTTGCTTCTCTTTATTAAAGTTATTTTTCTATTCTATAAATCAATTTGAAAATAAGCAATTTAACGACTTCTATCGAAAGTTCTAAGAAATTTCAGTCTGTTTCGCAATGAAATTCTCTCTAAACAAGAACTTAAAACATATGTATTGCACGATTTAGTATTTTGGAAAAACTTTGACCACACAACTGGTATTTTCACTGAAACCTAAATAGAAAACTTTCGTTGTTTTCTGTAGTTAAATTGAACAAATGCAAACTTTTGCGTTTTACTTTCTTTTTTGTTCTCGATTTGATCTTTTTCTTTGCCTTCTCATTTAGTATTTGAGTTTATAGGAATGCGTTGTATTAGAGTTACCTTAAGTGTTTTTAAATGTAAATAATGGTTGTATGAAGGCAACAAGGTTACCAAGTTGTAAGGATCATATTTAATAATGATCTACTTATAATCGATATTGCTTGTAAAGAACAATGAACTGCTTTAAATAAAAATATAAAAGAATGAAATTTAAAGTTGTCAAGTTGTCGGTTGCTGCAAATCTTATAAATTTCCACTAAAGAACAACCGACGACTTTACATTTAGTTAGAACTTGGACTATATTTTTTTAAATAACAAACTAAAAATTAGTTAATCTGCAGAATTTATTACTTCTAACTTTCAAGTCCACTGGTATAAAGTTTTTAACTTCTTTTATGTTCACTTTTTTCTTTTTCCTCTAAAGAGCATGGATGCGAAAAGGATGATTGCTAGGTTTAGATGTGTGAGTGAAGAAAGAGGGAATAGGTAATGGAATGAGGAAGGTAGATGTTGTAGAGTATGTGGAAGGAAGGATGAAAGTTGGGAGCATTGGGTGCATCAATGTAAAGGGAACAGTTTAACGGAAGAGGAAAGAAGAACGTTGAATAATTGGAGGGTATGCATGGGTCAGTAAGGATATGGGTTTGGGATAATGGAAAAGATAAGGGAGGAAATAAAAAAAAGAGGGATATGACAAAATGCAAACGTATTTGCTAGTCCTTTCTAGTTTCAAGTTTTTTGTTTATATATTAGAAGGATATGCGATGTGATTTTATTTTATCCTGATATGTACGGAGACAAAATAGAAAATTTCGTTAATTTTTGTTTTTTAACTTTCATATTCCATATAGGCTTGTAATACCTATAAGTATATGAAAGATATAAGATTCGTGTTTTGACAAATTTTTCAATTTCAGCTTACTACATCGTTGGTATTGAAATTACTGCAATCTCTTAATACGTAATTTAAAGTGGGGGTCATAAGGAACAATTTTTCATATAAAAAGTTTTTTTCGCGGTAGTGGGGAAAAATGAAGTCAAAATGAAAAATAAAGTCAGCCGCGCGAAGCACGCCAAACTGCTCTTTTAGAAATTAGCCGAAAAGGGAGTCAAGAGGGATCGTAGGCCATGCCAAATCGGACAATGTTCACGCCGTAGGAAAATACGGGGAAAAGAGCGGCCATAGGCCGCGACAAAGGGGACAGTGAAGCCGTTCGTGCCGTAGGCAAATATGGGGACCGGGGGATTCTTGGGTAGACATCCCGAAGTCGAAAGAGAGCAGTTGATAGTATTTAATTATTGCTTGTAGTATAAGCTGATTTGTGTTCGAACAGATATATACCTTCCATTTTTTGAGGTGTTGAGACTTCCTTACAATTTGATTTCAAAGTTGTAGGTATATGGAAGGCGCAGTAGAAATAACAAAATGATCATTTTTAATAAATTTTGAAGAAATTTATGAGCAACATATTTATTAATAAAAGACTTTGTTGAACCTGTATCTATTAAGCATTTTAATGTAAAATCGTTAAACGGTAAGGTTATAAATGGTAATTGCGAAGCATTTTGATGTATATTTAAAAGTTCTGCTATGTTAAAGATTTTTCGTCGTTTGCATCTATGGTAAGAAACATTATCTTGAAAATATTCAGATGTTTCTGATTCATAAAAATCGGAAAATTCATTGTCATACTCGTGAACTTCAAACTTGTTATCATCTTCATTATTATAACTATATTTGTTTTGAAAACATGCATTATATTTCTATATTGAGTTTGATGCTTACTACTAGATGACTGAGCCAAAGTATTTCTGGTAGAAATGCTCATTGGGTTCGGATTTGAAGCGACATAATGTGTATTTGGTATATCGGGTTCCTCTATATAACGCTTTTAAATATTTTATAGTAATTGAATATCATTGTTGAATATTAAGTTGAAATAGAATATTATTATCAAATTAAATATTTTCGATGTTAATATTGCATTCTAAAATTATTAAACACAATTTTATCTGTGAAACAATGTTTTAAAACTGTACTATAAAAATTTAAATTGTAAAGAGTTTCCGCGTTTATATATGCCTGTGTAACTTAACCCTAAGCTTTCACATATCATGTCGGAATATAGTTTATAATAAACACAAAAAATATTTGTAGATCAAAATTTTGAATTAAAGTTTTAAAACTTAAAATATTGTGGCGCATTATATAAAAATTTTAGAATGCAATATTAAAATCGGAACTATTAAGTCGTCTAATAACATTCAGCTTCTCTAGTCTAATAATAAATAATGATTCAACTATATAATGATTTAGCTGTTATAACCGCTTGTCAATATTTAAAGTTTTTAACAGAAAATTTGATTTTAATATTAGTAATAAGTAGAGTTTATAAATTAAAAAAAAAATCTATGGACAAAATACAAAACGAAAAAACAAGTTGAAATCCAACTCCATTTTATTCTGTTTGCCGGAGAAAATTAACAGGCTTGAAATATTTATGATCGGGCCAAATGTGTATCTTATGAAAGAAAAGAACGGAGAAAACAGTAGGAAAACCGCACAACCGAAAGGAAAAAAAAGAGAAACTGACTTAAATTGTTTAAATGATTAATGGTACAGCTATGGAAATGTAAAACAGAACGCGCTGCTTTGCTTTCATAGGTTAGAATTTTCTGATTTAATGGTTTCAATATTAGCTGAAGAAAGTGTAATACGTTTTGTAGCTGAAAGAAGTAAAATTTTAGTTTTAAAAAAAGCAGAAACTTTATTGTTTCTATAAATTTATTGAATCACATTTTTTCTATCTAGCAACATAAAGGAGTATCTCTAAATTACATTAGAAATCTCCAGCTTGTAAATATTAATTATTGATTCTGTACGTCAGAGGTAAACTATGATAACTACGAAATTTTCGATTTTGGGGTTATTGATCTAATTACATTCTCCATGTGTGTATTTTTGTGTGCTAAAGTATCATATGTACACAGCGAGCGAATTCGGATATAACAAATGCGAAATAATCGTTTCTCATAGGTAGATGCAAACTCATGTACACGATTGTGTACCTGCTTAAACAACTATTATAATTAATTTCTGGTTGTGACATTGCAATGATATCTATTCCCCCAATATGTTTAAATTTGCGAATATACCGTCTAAGTATATG
>WYDF02316038.1:0-14697 GCA_009867245.2 Adranes taylori
TCTATCTATCTATCTATCTATCTATCTATCTATCTATCTATCTATCTATCTATCTATCTATCTATCTATCTATCGATTACTTTTACCACTTACTGTTCATCACAATTGTATAGAAAGGAGTTCAGACGGGTTATAAGTATTGTGGAGTCAGCTTTCCTATATAGCGAAGCAATAGGCATATGATGGACACCCAAATGTATCTGGAGCTTTTATGATGTGAATATAATAAGAGTTTTAAGTGCTTATACGAAACAAACTAGCAAGCGCACCGGTTCCATTGTGTCTCCAAGACAATAAAATTTGGAAAAATCGTAAACCTTGGAAGATTTTCTTAGGACTATTTCAAAAACTGATGTATTTACACGGATTTTTAAAAGTAAAATCTATAAAGATATTGTATGTCACTAACAAAATGTGAAGTCCAGGAAATTTTACCCATACTGTCCAAAATCAAAGTGGAAACCTCATAACTAAAAACCTTAAGTTACATATATATAAAAAAAATGTATAACAAGACTTATAGAGACATCGTCATGGAAATAACAAAGAGAGATCAATAATTCTTATTGTTGTGGTTTCAAGTGGTCTATTATTTGAATCAATTGCTTTTTTATTTTCCCTTATTTAGGTTTATAAATAGACATGCACATAATCTTAGATAACTTTCAACTAGATATTGAAAAAAGTTCGTGGTCTAAAAAATCTTTGTCATACATATATAACTCTTTGTCAGACAAGGAGTTTAAAGTTGATTATCTTTTATGTGCCCATCTACGTACTAAAGATACGAAAACTATGAAAATGAAGGCCGAATCTAAAAGAAAAACAAAAGGATTTTATAAAATAAAATTTTGTACGTAACTTTACATGAGTCGTTGTGATATCAAACTACCGGACTAATTTTGATCAAATCTTTTATGCAGAATCTAGACTTTATTTCTATATATTGAATTGAATAATTCAATATATATATATATATATATATATATATATATTGAATTAATATATATATTGAAATTGTATAGAGGATTCTCAGATCAATTGATCCCAAACTGTACATGCACAAATTTTTCTATTTGTGAATCCCTCTCTCACTTTTGATATCTTATTTGAAGTGGAGTGAATGAAATAGAAGTCAATCTTTATCTAATATATCTTTTATACAACAATATTCTTTTTATCTTTCATATACCAATATACGTACGAAGTATATATAGGTATATGAAAGATATAATATTCATGTTTCGAACATTTTTTCTATTTCACCTTAGTACCTCTCTTGTATTCATATCACCGTTTATACTTGATTTAAAGAGCCGATCATAAGGAACAATTTACCACAAAAAAATTTTTTTTGGTAAAAAATTTAAAAGAAGGCTACATTTTTCAATGTGTATATGTACAGATGTGTATGTTCAAAGATTACTTGACTTCTAACCTATTGGACCTATTTGGATAAAATTGGTAGACAATTGAACACTATTCTTCTGCAAAAGTGGGTTTTTTATCTCATCTTTTTTTAATCCAATATGACAGACCGCCATTTATGTCATTTTTTTTTATTCAGAAATTTAGTTTTAAAACAATAACCCCTAATATCTTAAAATCTCTTCATTGGTTCCATCGTAACCGAAAGTACGTATAATTCCTGAAAAATAGTAGATAGAACAAATCTTATAGGAAAAAATATTTTAAAATGGTACTCCTGCAATTTAATAAATGCTATTATCAGTGACAGGTCCAAGTTATAATTTCGGGAGGAGCGCAAACTGATCACATATCTATTACAGCCGAATGATTTTATTAAATTTTTAAGCATAATCTATATTATGAATAAAATGGCGGTTTGAACTTGGTTAACCTTCTCCCCTAAATTCGGCACTGATTAGTGTTTTTACAAAGGCATTAAAATAAATGTTAGAGGTACTGGTAATATTTACTATTTTAATGTTGTTGAATACTACAGATGGCGAAATATTCAATCCAAACGCATGCCAAGTAGGCTTTTCTAGCATGGTTGCAGCTATGCTAATCAGCTAAAACTGTGCTAATCGATTATTACCCTAAACAACTATTGTGCTGATGAGTTATAGATGAGAATTTAATAGATGAGTTATACGGTGACAGTCAAAACTAAATAGAACACTAAGTAGAACAAAAAACTTAGAAATTAAATAGAAATAAATAGCACACAAAATAAAACTTTTTTTATGCAAAATATAATAAAAGTATGACTTTCAGTATATGAAAAGTAGGGTCGCCGGTATCGACCACGAATTTTCCTTAATATTTTTGAATTCAATCATCCAGTAAAATTTTAAGTCATGTACAGTTTGCAACGTGTAAAATACTTTAAAGAAATTAGCTTTGACAAGATACCCTGTATGCACTTGCTCATATTAGCGCAAAATATCTATATACTTCAAATAAAAGGTCACTATGAAACTATGTCTATGAACTGGCTATGCCTGTGAACTGATGTCACTATGAACTGACTGCTAATCAACTGGAGGAAGTAATTCTATCCTCCTGCAATCTATCCTCCGAAAACTGCCCCCTTACCGTTAGGGTATCAAACAGGCAAAGTCTCTGATGGAATAATGAACTAACAAGGCGGAGGGCGAACTTTAATAAGGCAAAAAAATCTGGCAACTGGGATCTGGCGTAATACCCACACAGATTACAATAAAACTTCAAGGAAGGCAAGGAAAAAAATCAATCTTCAACGATGATTTTAACTGATTTTCCTTTTGTGCTGGAACTATTTATTAACAATATAAACCAACCAATATTAATCAAAAATAATTAACATATTTATAGCTTTTTTTGGAATAAAATTTATAAGAAATTTTTAATAAATCTTGTAATGTAAAATATTATAAATGTAAATAAAAATTGAACTTCTAAATGTTATTTAGTGTTATAAATATGTTATGATTATCTAACTATTTTGCAAACTAAAGTTTTCTAATAAATCTTATTTTCCAAACAATGTTTGCGTTATCTGCCTTAGAAAATCTACGTTAATTCTTAAATAGATGAAAACGAAATATAATTACTTATTTATAATAAGTAGAAGTTGGTGCCAGGTGCCTTTTTCTTGATATGTTCAATTTCATTCCATTATTTGAAATTAATTTCAATAAAAAGGGTTACCAAAAGTTTGATACCTTTTGATAACTAAATTCATAGAAATGTGATAACTAAATTCATAGAAATGTAAAAATAAGCTTATCTTTCATATATTGAGATGCATAGTCATTTTGTAAAGTTTTATGTTTGTTATATTTCCTTTTGGGATACCATCAATACCTGTAAGTCAGTGGTATGAAATTATTTCTTTCTCGAACTAATATAGAGTTAAAGCTTATGGAAAAAAATATTCATTACTAAAGTTGCCAAGAGAAATCTCTGGAAAATTTTTTGACGTTTGAGATTTCAGCCATAGTGGACCTAACTGTAAGCTGTAAAAATAAAGATTAATTGTTTGCCAAAAAGCCCCATACAATGTATACTATTAGTGCCGAAGTTAAACAGATAAGTAATCCTACATCAATTTTATTTCAGACTTTTTTTCGTACATCCATTAAAAAGGGTGGGAAAAACTTCCCAATTGTGTAAAATTTAATCCTTTGTAACACCTCAAGTTTTTATCTGATTTGAACATAATTGCACTTGTTTGAAAGAAGATTTTAAGTAACTTTGAAATTCACAGGAATTAGTTATAAGCGGCACACAGAAGTTATTGATAAATCTTCTAGATGGCGCTGTTTATTAGCACTACGATATTTTTTTCAAATATCAGAAAAAAATTAAATTGAAATGTAAATTTTTTTAATTGGTGAAAAACAACTTAAAATCCACAAATCTTCCTAAAACCCGCATGTCGATGTTATTATTTGTTCTCGAGTTATCGCACAATTTGCTCAGTACTTGTGATAGAACAGTGATAAAAATAAATACATTGAGACATGCAAAGTATAACATGTAATTATTGACCTTAAAGTAATTGAATCTTGTTTAAGGAATCTCAAATTTTCAGGTGGTGTACACAAGGATATTTATTATTTCTTACTTCTATCTCTTTTATTACTTCTATCTGTTCCAGTTTTAGCAGCAGCTATTAGTATACTTCTTACAGATCGAAATTTAAATACATCATTCTTAGATCCAGGAGGAGGAGGAGATCCAGTTTTATATCGTAGTGGCTTGCGGAAGAGTGAACACAACACTAATAACAGTATTAAATAAAAAGTAGAAGGCAACTTTCAAATAACAAGCGTGTTGTGAAATAACAAAACAATAATGCATTGAATGATTTTCTTGACGTTTAATGGCATACTGTTGTTGAATTACATGTGTGTTGCACGTAAATAATTATAATGCCGTTTTCTAATAGAAAAGCTAATGATATGCTTGCTGTTTATTTTCAATGCATTGAAAATGCTTGTATCGCAGAACGGGAATATGCAGTCAAATAGAAGACATTTTGGTAGAAAAGATTTTACGCGCTTGGCCATTCGTCTGAAGGAGACAGGTTGCGTTCAACCAATAAAAGTTACTAGACGAAATCGTAAGACTAGGAACGAAAACAATATTACAACTGTTTTGGCGCATGTAGAAGGAAATTCTTATTCAAGTACCTGAGAAATTTCTATAGCTTTAAATGTAAGTAAAACAATACATCGTATTTTGAAAGATTATCCATAACATCCTTACCATAGGTTCTACATCAAGCTCTACTAGACACTAACTTTGACCGAAGATTAGATTACTGCAATTGGCTAAATGGAATGTGTGACAAGAATGGTCAATTTTTGTCATTATTGACCGAAGAAGTCACATTTTCAAATATCGGTGTAGTAAATTGACATAATTCGCATTATTGGTCAGCAGATAATCCACGCTAGATGGAAAAAATAGATAACCAGCATCGAGAGTGTGAATGTATGGAGTGGTATTTTGGATGAGAAAATTGTCGGTGCTTTTATTTTCGATGCTGATTTAAATGAAGAAAAAATATTTACATATTTTAATAAATGTCTTTCCAATTTTGATGGAAGATATCTCGTTAGAAATTAGAAGGAAAATATGGCTTCAACATGATGGTTGTCCAGTACATTTTTCCAGTGAAGTTCGAGAGTTTTTAGATATACATTCTCCAAATCGCTGGGTTGGTCGTTGAAGTTTATTTCTTTGGCCATCTAGATCTCCAGATCTTACGGTCCTTGATTTTTATTTATGGGGTAGAATAAAAAACACAGTTTATCAAAATCGTCCTACTAAGAAAGAAAATCTGATTGAAGTATTAAAAATGCCATAGCTAGATAAGCTTGTCAGTCCAGGTCAAGGTGTGGTGCTTATAGCAATTAGGTTATGGGTGAACCACGAAATAAGAGTGCTGATTATAGCTGTTGCTTGAAATACGTATATGCGTTTTAAGCTTTTTCGATGTTCTTTTCATTGGTGGTTGAATTGGATATTGACTAACTCATCTACTGATTAAAATTACATAACATAAATTGTAATAAAATTCATAGAAATTTTTTTATGCAGAATTCAAAAGATTTCAAGTTTCTCTTTCAAATTAATAGATCTTAGAGCAGAATTAAATGATTCTATTGTATTAAACTCAAAGACTAAAGTTTAAGTGTTCACAAGTAAGAGTGCAAAACTATTATATTAAAAACTATTGCATCAATACAATGGCACAACCAAGCCAACGGTTTTAAAGTTATATTTTATTGGAGTTCATATATTTTTGCAAAATGTTAGAACTTATCAAAATATTGCATTCTAAAATTTTTAAATCATGTTTTATCGTTATCAACAATATATTAAGTTTTGAAAACTCAATTCAAAATTTGATGTTGAAGCATATATTTGACTTTCGATAACTACGACTATTAATGAGTCCTTCCCAACGACTATTAATACCTATTTGCAGCGGACTTATAGAGACCTACAAATAGTTAATTGGCCTATAAACAGTTAAACAGATTTCATGACCTTAACTAATTCTATTGACAGTGAGGGATCAAATAAAGAAGTCCGAATAAAGATCTCCAAAATAAAGAAGTATGGACATATCTTCACTCCCAAGAAAATCCGCTGGAGGAACACTTTCTCCAGGCTCAATAGAAAGTGTTCACTTTCTCCAGGCTCGCTTCATTCTCAGGGGAAACCTATCGCGATAATTTCAACGGAACACTTTCAGTAAGCTCACGGAACACCGGTTAAAACCCACGTCGTACAACAAAACAGTATGTAAATATCTTCACTCCCAAAGAACACCGATCGCAGAAACTCATGGAACATCAGAGTTCACACGCTCCAACTTATTAGCCTAAATTTGACAATTTTAAACTCTATTTCAGTATTTCACTTAATCCTGATTTGACATTATTTATGCCACAATTTCACAATTTGAGAAGTAATCAAATGTGTGGAATCTGTTACTAGATTAAAAAACAGCTGCTTTGTTAAATACTTTTGATTAAGAACAAATAAAATAAATCATTCAAGTCCTATAATAAATTATTCAAGCACGATACTTTCATCAAATCCTGGTATCCTCCATGTTTTCATCCTACCTTCTGTTGATTGCTTATCATTTCCTTCATTATGGGCCGCTCGTCGTTCTACCATTTGTTCTCGCATTAACTTTTTCCTCTTAGCTGTGTTTTGTTTGTTTTGTTCATTTCGGTTTTTTCGCTTTTGTTTACGTTCTTTATCCAATTTCGCTTCTTCATCAATTGGATTTAAACCATCAACAAGATAATCAAGAGTTCTGTGGCGTTTTTTACGTTCCAAATATTTTTCGTTATCTACGTCCATGAAAGCAATGGATTTATGCATCAATGTGTTTTTCAATAATTTTCCAACGTTTTTATCTACAATTAAATAGAAAGTGAAAAATACAAAACTTAATAATCATTATTGTGTCATTACAGAGTAAGTAGTTAAAGCAACAACATATACTAAATAGAAATTGTAAACTATACAAGTTTGCCGCTTTAGCACAATTTTAGATAGAATATGGCATACGACTTTGGTAACTTGAAAATAATTTAAATAAAAAACTAATTTGTCCAGTAGCTATTATAATATAATAACATAATCTGGAGTAAAATTAATTTTCAATTTTTCTATTCAGCTCTCCTTTTCCAAGATATTTGGAGATTTATTAAATATAGTAATTATTATTTATTGGAGATTGTGAGAAAGGCAGTTCTTACGTTTAACAATTGATCATTTGAAGGAGACAACTGATTATGGGAAGAACATGGATGATCTGTCTTCGTCCAACGACTTGTATCCCGAGTAGAAACTTATAAGGTAGCTATCGTATGACGGAATTAGAAAAAGAAATAACATTTAAAAACATACCATTAACCATCATTTCCGACAATTTTGTACCGATATGCTCTTCAACAGCTTTCAGCCGATCAATTTGGTATGGGGTAACTAGTGTAATAGCTTGACCTGTTCGACCAAATCTAGCGGTCCGACCAACCTAAATATTGAAACATTTTAAAACCCGTTAAAATTTATTATTATAGTATGCATGGAATACCAGTAGTGTACAATATGTTACAAATATGGTGATTAGTAATATTCAAAATAAAAAAAAAAACAAAACAAAAGGAATCAAATACTTTAAATAATTTATTAAACATGGAGAATAGTTTAATCGATTTTAGAACAAAAAACAAATGAATTTAAATACGTTGATCTAAACGACTAATAGATATTAGTTAAATATATAGAAATATATTCATTAAAATCTCTTACCCTATGAACATATTCTTTTGGTTCCATTGGCAGCGAATGATTTATAACCAACTGAACTGATGGTATATCTAAACCACGACTTGCCACACCTGTCGAAATAAGCATCTGAATTTGATGAGATTTAAATTTGCCAAGTGATTTTTGTCGCTCCCTCTGATACATCATACCGTATAGAGCGATATTCTCGTATCCAGATTTCGTCATAATCATTGACAAGGCCTGACAAGTCCTTCAAAGAAACACATTATTATAAAGAGTTCATTAAATAAGCAAGCATTTTTATTCTTAATTAGTACACAGTATACTTACGAACAACTGCTAACAAATATCATAATGAGTCCTTTTTCATTTCCGTCTCGAAACTTTCGAACAATTTCGATCAAATAAGCTTCTTTGGCATCAACCGGACATAAAACATAATACTGTTTAAGAGTATCTACTGTCGCTACTGTTGAAGATTGTTGATAAAAGAACACCTCATGCCCTAAGAGATGGTAAACAATACTCGTTTAAATCGACAAAAAAACAATAGAAATGTCTCATCACAAATTTTATAATACTGATTCATAATTCTATATAGGTCATGGTCATGATTCGTCACACATTTTTTCACTATCAAAACAACATATGAGAAAACACTCAATATCTACACTACTAATTATAGTAATATCCAACAATTTGAAATATCATATTGGTTTAGACTTAAATTCCTTAATCATTATAATATCTGAAGCAGGCCCAATTTTGTTAAAAAAATAATTGCACTTTGATTAAGAAGCTTATTTACTATCGATTGTAAACAAGCTTCTCACATAAGTCCACGCACAATCTTAGAATTACTATTGTTCGCATGGAGAATTGCGCATGAATACAGCTTTTTTAAAGATTGTCTTCAATTTACTACAGTCACTTAGAGAATGAAAAATTTAGTCACTTAAAAAAGGTCATTCATTCCATTTACTTTGTTATGTTTGACTTCGTTAATATTCGTATACAGAAAGTGTGAAATTATGTCATGCAGTGATGTGATAGGAGCGTGAAATCGGAGTAAAAAATCGGCGAATACTTAACGGATCGGAGTCAGTCATCTGTAGTTCATCCGAATCATTAAAATACAAAAATTAAGAAATACTATCCAAAAACAAATACTTATACACATCAAAAATCTTTTTCTATAAAATATAAAAAATTTCTACTATTAAAACAAATGAAACAATGAAAGATTATTCGTACGTCAAGAAAATTGCCTTAAAATATCACCGTTTGATGTTTCGCTTAAATCCGATATTATCAGTTTGAGCCGAAAATAACCTTTGTTGATGGCAATATAGTAACAGCCCACACAGATCTGTTAGCATGATGAGCGTACCATCCCTACAACTCGCCAACTTATATCTGTTCTGCTGTAATTTACACAATTTTTTTGGGTACTGAAGTATCGCCTCCATCACAGTCAGTTTACAATTTCTATTCAATTTATCTCCTAGTTTTAATGCTTCTGCGGGTAACTTTTCATCGAAATAAAAAAAAAATGAGGAATTGTAGCCGGATTAGTTGTTGTACTCGCTACATTTATGTAACGGCTTTACAACCCCTCTGGACGTGACAAACTTCATCGTTATTCGTTTCTGGCTTTAGAAATATATTATAGTGACCAAAGAAATTTAATTCATTAGGAATAATAATGAAAATTCGTCATATCACTGCGACAAAACATTTCAGTCAGATTATATTAACTACCCTTGTTTACGTAAAACATAATCGAAAAGCGAATCACTGGCCCAATGTAACATTTTTTCAAACGAGCACATATAAATTGACATTGTGTCTTATTAAACTCATGGCTTTAAGACGGATAATAATGTCAACCAAACATGTTAATATTTTAATAATTTAGTTTCAGACGTTTTTAATTATGTAATATACCATTTACATGATCAATAAAGAATACAGTTTGCATTATATAAACATTAAATAAATCTGACTGAAAACACTCGCTGAAGAAAAATAGCATATCTATGAGATTCAAACGATTTGAACCCAATCTATAGCAATTATCAATATTACTCGTAATTGTTTTCAGACGACTATTTAAAGAAAAATCTATGGGCATTTATAAAAGATTTTGCTGAATACTAACCTGTAAGGTGTTGCAATTTGTCCAAAGCATCAGTCATTGTTGCGGAGAAAAACAGGTTTTGCTTCTTTTTTGGTAAATAGTTAAATATTGCTTTCAATTCGCCATCTACTTTCGGATTTTGCCCAGAAAGTAAAATATCAGCTTCATCCAAAACTGAGCAATATAAAATAACAAATATGCAAAATAGATTTCAAAAATACCTTTAAAGGCATATGACAATTAAAGTGTATTACACTGATAATACAATTACTGGAAAAGTTCTTATTAACTTACCAAGAAAAGCGAGCCTATCAAAACTAACAATATCAGTATTTACTATCAAATCAGCCATTCGACCAGGAGTTGCAATAACAAGATGCGGCTTCTTCGCCAATAATTGGCCTTGTGTTAAAAAACTTCCACCACCTACAATCAAAGCTTGTTCAAGATTCATCGCACGACCAATTACGGATGCTTGTTGCGAAATCTGCAAAGCTAATTCTCTTGTAGGTGTTAAAATTAGAGCGAATACGCCGTATGGTTCGTCAGCCAATTTCTGTATAATAGGGAGTAAAAATGCCAACGTTTTACCGCTTCCTGTTTTAGCGGCACCAATACAGTCTTTTCCTTTAAGAATTTCTGGTATACAATTGGCTTGAATAGGTGAAGGACTCGTAATTCCTGAAAAGTTAAACAAGTATAAGTCTGAACTTAATTATATTTCTTTTTTTACCTAAATGACGACATTGATTTATTATCCATGGATGTAACTTTAAGTCTTTAAACGTCTTGGGTTCCATATTCAGACACCTTAAATTGCATAATTTAACAGATTAAAATCCCCACGCGTGTTTGGGGATATTAAAATTATTATTATTATTATTATATTTATTTATACTCGTCATTTTTTCGCCGGAAGGCCTATCGACGACTGATGTGACGTATTTTAGACGGTTGACATAAGATAGGAATATATAAGAACGGAAAATAAAGATGGGACAAGGAAAAATATTATGTTCCTGTGTAACGAAGTTAAACAACATATTGAAATATTAATAGAATAAATAAAATTATACATAGCAAGGAAAACGTCCTCCTAGGCGAACACAACAAAAATCAACATTGAAAGGAGATATTACTAACAAATTAACAAATTATGTAAACGTGATCATCGTTTACTCTGTGATCATCGCACCCAAGCAAGTACAGAACGTCTAAGTCCAATCCGGAATAAATGAGCGTGAAAAAGACCATGACCATTCCTAAATCTGCATATGGTGGTAATAATCCTTCTATTAAAGATCTCCAAAGAATTGAATAACGGAGATCTCTGAATAACCGGACTAATCCGAAACAATTTTCTACCCGTACCTAGTAGTGGGTCAGACCATCTTTCTTGAAAACTATGAAAAAGATATAATTTCCACACTGGGAAAAAAACATATATAGGTAATCTAATATCAATAACAGAACTGGAATGCCCAGATTTAACAATTCTATCTGCCATTTCATTCCCAAATATATGAGTGCGCGAAGGCACCCAACACAATTGGATTTTCAGATTTAAAGTGAAAGCCTTTGCAAGAAGATCACGGACATCAATGATTAAATTGTTAACTTACGAATAGTAACTAAATTGATCAAGACATTTGATAACACTTTTAGAATCAGAAAATATAACAGATGAAGTGATTTTCAATAAAATAATGAGTTCTATGCATTTCAAAATCCCATAAATTTCCGCAAAAATAATGTTACCTATTTCAGGAAGTTTGATCGCCAATTCAATCGAAGAGTCTCGGCACAATAAGCCCATCGCAGCGATTTAGGAACCTCAACTACAGAGCCATCTGTATAAAAATCCACCAAATACAGATAAAATCTATTCTTAAACGATATAAAATTTTGCCGAATATCCGAATGAACATTATTATTACCAAAATATCTAATCGGTCTATTAAAAAAATGACAACTATAGGAATACCAAAAATTATATGAATGTCCAATACTAATCCTGTTCAAACAGGAAAAATGTTCTCTATAAGCAACTAATAACGTAGGTATCCTTGCCAATCGATTATAAATAAACCGTTAAGTCCGCTTTTTTTATGGAAAAAAGAGATAGCCGAACAATGTTTTAATAAATATTTGCGAGCCAAATAGATAACTCTTATATCCACTGGCCAAAATAGCCAAAGAAGGAGAAGACGCAACGATGCTAGATGTTTCAGAATGAACAGTCTTTTGGCACACGTTTGTCTAATTTCATTAATCTGATGAGAAAAGCATAATTTGCGATCAAAATATATATCAAAGAAGATTGATATCTGCTATATCAATGTTGAACAAGATCGGAAGATGGTCACTGCCATACGGTTCATCTAATAATGTTCAATGTATAGAACTGAGTAAATCCGAAGAACAGATCTTAAGTCCACAGAACTGTTCTGCTTTGACTAAGGATTTATTCTAGTAGGGCGGTTGGCATATAACATCCTCATTATTCATAAATCTAAATAGAACAGTACCATTATGATTCACAAAATCACTTCCCCAAATGATTACCATTCATATCTCCCAATATAATAAAAGGTTTAACAAGTCTGCTTATAGTCTTATTTAAAAACTTTAGATTAATGTTACATTGCGGAGGGTGTAAATAAAAAAGAACTGAATATTACAAATTTTAAGTAACAGATACTGGATATTAACGCTACAATCGAGATCGACGTGAACTTTACTTACAAGCAAATTTGGCTATTAAAACATACGAACAACACCTAAGTTAAAAAGATAAATATAAATAAACATATACATAAAATATATGACAAGTTGAAATAATACCGAAAATTTTATATGATTAGAGAAAGAAAAATATTTAAAAGAAACGAAAATTGAGAAAGATAGAAAACACTAATCACGGCTACAAGCCCCTGGTAACCCCAGAAGAAGAACCAGCCCGCAATGACTGTGACTGAGTGGCACTGAGGACCCTAGTTAATACGTACTCGATAGATTTAGGAGGAGCAGAATGGATAAAAGAAATGATCAATTAAAGAACCCTCCCTAACATTATGACTAAAGAGATAAGCAAAGCAACACGTGCTTCGAAAATATCCCAAATCAAGTAGTTATAAAACTAACTTGTTACACAAATATAAAGTTGATTATTCAACCGGGCCACACCCGAAGACAATTTATAGCAATTTATAGGTTAGGATTAACAATTTATAGGTTAGGATTAACAACCGTCCTCAACAAAGTCATCCGTGGTATATTGAAATATCCCCATGCGTTTTTCTAAACCACAGCTGATAATAAAAAATATAATGTATTAAAAAAGTTACGAAAAATTCAATATTTGACTTAATAGACTTGGTAATAATGTTCATTAGACTTATTGTATGTCATACCTTAACTTCTTGTAACAACATATTTTTTACAATTATTGCAAAGATGTTATTTAATATAATTACCTTATTTACTTAGTATAAAATTTTAGCTACGTATTTATAAATTATTCGTAAGACAAGTTTATTTTATAATAAGCCAATAGCGTATAAAATGGTCCAGAGAGGATATAATTTAGTCTGAATTCAATTTGTAATTTGTAAGCAAAAATGTTTAAAAAAAACTAATGTTATTTTTATTTAAATTGTATCAATTTTGTTATCATATTATGTGGAATCATATCAACTCTCAATATTTTCTAAGCAAGTAATTTGTACACCGTACAAATGTTTTTATGTCGAAAGCAAGATAAGCTTTAGGTAACTTTTTGATTCGAAATGAAATTAACTGGTTGTCATGAACGTCGTAATTTGTCAAACATAAACAAACTCGTTTAAAGTGTTTTAAACGATAATCGATTAAACAAATACAATTAATTCTAAATGTCTCATTGCTGTAACAGAAATAGAACGCCGGAAATTTGAAATATTTTTAATATTATAAGTAGATAGACATCGTTTAATAGAATATCCCGTAATGGATTTTAGAACTCAAAAGTTAGAACAACAAGTACTAAATAATTCAATATAAGTAATTTTGACGAATTAATCGATATTTTTACATTTCCAGAGACAAATTATGGAACAAAAAATGATACAAAAGCGACAAACATCTGGAATGATTCAAGCGTCCGATTTGAGAAGTATGAGCGCTAAAAGTCGCACCTCTAGTGCTGGTAGAAGAGAACTGCACGGTAATTATAACTCATGTTTTATTCGTTTTTCTTATAATCATTAATTTTTTTTTTTTAAATATGTAGGATATGATGGTCCTTTACAATTTTCAATGGAGGCTGATAACAATCCTGATCAAGTAATAACAATTTTACCTTCCCCTGAAGATGGTAGGTTTTTATTATGTTATAGTCATGAAATATTACTCTTAGTGCTTAATATTGCTTAAATCTATAAACTTTTATTTTATATATTTTTTCACTACGATTAAACCAATTGTTTTGTATTTTCTTTACAAAGGTGGTAGGCAATACTCTTTGGATGACACGGAAGCGGAAGGTCTGAGCAGATCTTCAACAAACGAACTCATGGACATCGAAGATGAAGAATCTACTCCAGTTAATGCAACGAGCGATCAAGAAAACGGTAATCTAATGTCTATAGATCCAATCAACGATCAACCCAATTTCATCAATCACAATGCCGTAAGTTTTATTATTTTAAATTTGGTGACGCTGATTGATCCGTAATAAGTTATATTAAATAAAATCTAAAAATAGAAATATATTTATTGCGATTAAGCTATTCATATATATGTAT
>WYDF02316049.1:0-14695 GCA_009867245.2 Adranes taylori
CATGTGCGACAATAGGGACTACTATTTAAAATATACAGGTTGCTCCAAAAGAGGGTGGCATATCAAACTTTTATTTTTTCTTATGGAACACACTATATATGATATGCATTTATATGCATTAATTACATTAATGCATATAAGTGCATAATGTTTAACTAATAGCTGCCATTGAACAAACGACTAAAATAAGAAATATCGACATTATAGAAACTTGGTTTACGGACATATAACAATATTGATTAGTACTCTGGAAGTTGTAATTACAGATGAATTCAAAAATACAAAATTGATACGCAAATTGTTATCACAGGCGATTTTAATGTCCATTTCGGGAGATCGTCTGACAAGGAGCAACAAGAATTAATAAACCTGTTACTTAGCTTTAATTTACAACTAATATCTGGCGTTACAAGACCAGTTTCGAACTCTTGTCCTGACATTATATTCGCAAGTATACAACGAAATAATGCATATGTATCCCAAGATCATATCTCGAACTACAACTCACAGATTCCTGCGGGATATCAATTCTAACTCTCTAAAAGAGCGACGCAATAGTGTTAAAACATTGTTAGCCTTACAAAATTGCAAAGAAGTATATTCCATCAAAGATACATCTAAGAAATACACCATATTCCGGACCGCTTATCTTCTTATTCTAAAGCCTCCCCGGTTGTTATAAAAAAAACTAAACAAAACAATTCCAGTATCAGGGAAGAAGCACTAATTACTAAAGATCGTATATTGTCTTTTCTGAAGGAAAACGGAAGTTGAATCAACAAAAGGAAATAGAATTTAGCAGCAACAAGCAAAAGCAAGTGTGGAAAATAGTAAACTAGAGACACGCAGAAAATGTAAATTAAGCCATCCGCACAAGAATTGAACCATCATTTTAGCACCATAGCGCTAGATTTACTGCACAACTTTCCTGACTATCAAAAAGCCAATACTGTACGATAAATGTCAATGGCTGAAAATTATTAAAAATCAGATGTATCAACCAATAGCCCACATTATAATTGCCTGCGTAGAGGAAGGAATATTCACTGAAGAATTGAAAATAGGACAAATAACAACAGTCCACAAAAAAAGGTTCCGAAAGTGAGATGAACAACTATGGATCTATATCTATAGTCCCAGCCTTATCAAAAACATTTGAGATGATTACTGATCGAATCTACAATATTTTTTACGTCAAATGGCCAAGCAGGATGGGAAATGGTTTCACAAGAAATTTGAGTACGATACACGCGATCAGTTCAGTTATGAGGTTTATCGCATCAAACCTAGAACAAAAATAGACAGGTCTTGAAGAAAATTGCCACACTATTCTCTATGCCGATGACAAATCGTTGGCACTAGCGGACAAGAACCTTACAAATATGAATCCCCAAATGAATAAAGTGGGCGATCACCTTAAAAACAGGTTCTTTAAAAACAGGTTCAGAACAAATGACCCGAAAACGTTGGGAATTATGTTCACTTGTTCATGTTCACCGCATTATCATTAATTGAATTAATTAATGATTGCAATAAGCAAAATTCCCTAATAAATCATCATTTGAATGAGTAATCCGCTGATATAAGTTATAAATTGACCAATCAAATCTAATTCATTTTCTTTTAAACAAATGTAATATACCAATTAATAAATATTTCCACCATATTTTAATCCGTTTAAAATAGCATCCAGATCTTGATAACAAGACGTGAGAAAGATATAATTGTCAACAACATTCGATCAGTGTTAGAAAAAATATATACATTGATAGCTACGCAAATTCATTACATGTTTATTCTAAAAGAATAAATAACTTTCGTCGAAAAGCTAGCAACAGTCTTTATCTTATAAATGAATAGGATGTTTTCGCGTTTCAATATTCGTAACGACATTTTTTTGTTTTATTATTTTAAGTTTTACGATTTATGTATTTCCTTTGTGGAGGCGAGTTATATCAGTTCTTTGCTGGAAAATGCGCTAACGGACTTTTTCACCACATATTTTCAATAAACAGTTATACTTTGAACTCTTTTGATGCTTTTGTCAAATTTGATTGGTTGGTAGTTCAATGTATTTTATCAGAAGGCGCTTTTAATGCAATACGTCTAAGATTTTGGTGGAGTATGACAGCTACTATCACCTCTCACACGTTCCACAACTAATGCTTTGGTCAACAAAATAGAGCAATTTTGATCTGTAAATCTCTTAACCAGGAAGAAATTTTCTATTGAGCGAAATTCAAATCCATCTCAAATTTTCTAGTAGAAGTTTATTTCAAGCCTATCTTTTTCTGCGGCCGACGCCGACTAATACCACAAGAAACTGCACCTGTCAGAAGCAGTTTCTTCCAAGAAAATTCGCATAAAAGGAATCACTAAAGCTATTATTCCTTGACATAGCTGTTGACAAGTGAGATAATTCGCATGTTACGTTAGCTTAAACCACCATCAAATGATCGTTAGCTTACATTAGCTTAAGCCACCATCAAACTTATTCCTATAGAGCGAGAAATTGCATTCCGGAATCTGATGTGTTCTAAGTAAGCGCCATTAAATAGGAAACGTACGGAGAAATAGGATACAAAAAGGAGTTAGACAAGGATGCATGCTCTCGCCCTTGATGTTTAACTTATATGCAGAAAACATGTACAGCAAAGAGCTAGAAGCAAAGCGCGTGAGGGTATATTAATTAACGGAGAACTTGTCAATAACATATGATACGCAGACGATACGTTGGTGCTAGCTAGATTATGTGAGGAATTACAACACCTGATGAAACGGATTATTCAAACTTGTGAAGAATATGGTATAAATCTGAATACTAGCAAAACTAAATACATGATCATAAGTAAACAGGACAATGTTCAAGACAATGGAATAAATGTAAACGGGATTCAGTTAGAACGAGTCAATAAGCTAATATATTTGGGAAGCAGAATAAACGACAAGTGGGTTTCAAGTATAGAAATTAAAAACAGGATTGAAAAAGCGAGGACAGCGTTAATAAACATGAAATAAGCGTTATGTAGCCATGATCTAAACATAAACCTGCGTGTACGAATGCTGGAATGTTATGTGTTCCCAGTACTGTTATATGGAGAAAAAGCATGGACACTCACAGACAACCTATTAAAAAGAATTGAATCTTTTGAGATGCGGGCATACAAGAAGATCCTAAAAATTAACTGGGTAGAACATGTGACAAATGTAGAAGTACTGAGAAGACTAAATAAATCAACAGAAATAGTAAACACTATTAAACGGCGAAAGCTAGAATACTTCGGTCACATCATGAGACACCAAGAAAAGTACACTCTATTACAATTAACCATTCAAGGCAAAATCATGGGCAGAAAAAGCGTAGGAAGAAGAACGACGTCATGTCTCCAAAACCCACGGCAATGGTTTAAAAAGTTTAGTACCGAACTGTTCCGAGCGGCTATCCGACAAGATCCTGATAGCAAAAATGTTAACCAACATCACAGTCAACAATCGATGACGGTCACGACACTTCAAGAAGGAGCACCATCAGCAACTCGCTTGTGTTATTTTAAATTAAATTAAATTCAACTACAGTCAGTAGCAAGAATTCTACAAACACCAGGACAAGTATTTTACCGTATTGTCATATATTACTACCTCATTATTTTCTGCTGAAGCTTTCATTCTCTCATCAATCGCTTCTGATTTTATTCACTCATATACATTTTTTATAACCCTTCCATTACAAATCTTCATCACGGGAAAGCAATCAGAGCCACGTCAACGGAAGAGATCAACCTACCGCCTAATTCATAGTGAGAAAAGCAATGGCGGAGATACAATTCCTGAAACGGGAGAAGAGCACCATCGACGTTGTTTCGTTATAACTTTGGCAACAGCGACTAAATCTGATATCACCACAAATTCATTTTCGATGTCATAAAATTTCATCGCATCTTCAATAATACATTTCACAACATTTTCTACATCTTGATCATGTAACTTGGCTGGAGCTACCTTCAACATCTGCGCTAAACATTCAACATCCCATTATACCGATACTCTGGAGCAGCCGACAAAAGAATCAAAGATCCAATCAGAAGATAAATTAATAACACAAATCACATTACCTTTATTTCGATATTTTTACTTTCTACATTTTTCAATGGAAAATGGTGTGGAACATCCTAACAATTTTTGCATTATAATTAGCTTCACAACATCGTAAATTAAAATCGCGAATAGAAGCATATGTATGACGTTATAAGTATTTAAATATGTTATTGCGTACATTATTATAGTCTTTAAGTATTTTATTATAATAATAATTAGCAGCCAATTCTAACCCAACCCTGAATAATCTAATGCACGAGCTTATTTTGTCTTACAAAGAATCAATAAAATATAAAAAGCACTATCGTAGTTAAAAGTAAAAATTACAATCCTGCTTTGAAAAGAACAATTCTGTAACACAGACAACAGCACGAGAATAACATTAGGTGACGGTATACTTTTAGGTGTAACACTGGATATAAGATTGACATGGAAACTAAACATTAAGCGGCTATGTAAGAGAGCGGCCAAAACAGTGTATATTATCAGAAGAATTTCCCAGATTGTCAACGCCTAAAGAGCGTACTGTGCCTTGTGCCAATCCAGAGTGACATATGTTATCGAGGCTTGGGGAGAATTAGCTAATATTGAAAGTGTCAAATTGTAAAAGCGAGTGTCACAAGCCATTAATGGAGTTTGCATCAGATTTCACTGTATGGAACTCTTTAAGAAATATAATATACCTACTCGAACCACAGAGGTTCTCGAGGTCCACAGAGGTCCACGTTCACGATGTGCTGTTTTCCAAATAAAATGACACTCAACAGAGTAGTACTGGTGTGAGATTATTCAACCGACTCCCAAGCCAATGGAGAGAAGCTAGTCAATCTATTTTCAGAATGAAAATGAAGATCTTCCTCCGGGAAAATCCACCATATTCCGTAGCAGATTTGAAAAGTCCACCGGTCCATACCTTTGAAGAACTCCCTAATTGTTATTATTAATAGTTGTCTTGACCTCGATATTTTGTTTATCAAAATAAAATTCATAATGTTTCTTATTTCTAATTTTAAATAAAATGAAATGCTGCCTAGATATAAAAAGGTATTTCTTATGTATATACATGCATGTAGATATTTCATTGAAATACACATTTGACTTTTAATCAGTACGCTTTCTTCTATGTTCGGTATGGAAAGTCTCTTCAGATTTTTTGTGAAATAACCATATGTAAATTCATCTTACAATTTTGTTAAATTGTATATTATTTAGATGTATTTACATATTACTATTTAATCGTATTCCACAAATTTTTCATTTGAATCGTTCCTTCTACATAAAAACGTTTCCTTTCACTCATTTTGGAACGAATACCGCTTTGGCTAAAAGACGCCCGAATCAACATCAGAGAAGTAACTGGAACGGTTACCTATAGATCCACGACCCGTAAATGCATCACCAGATTATTAAGTAGATCGTCAGTAATGCCTATATCGGGTTTATATCCTTTAGATAACAAGATACCCTCTTTTATCAGTTGCAGATACCGTAAGGGTATCAACAAATGATATTTTGGTTACTCCTTCCCTTGTTTTGTATTTTATATGCATCTAAAAACGTAATCATGCTGTTAAAATTTCTGGATGTGGCAACACTGTACGTAAGCGATTATAAACCTATAAAGCGTCATGAAGTTTGATCTGTCAGTTGCCAAACAAAAGTGACAGATTGTAAATATATCAAACCATTTCGTTACTGCAAATTTTCAAAATTATTTAGAATACAATAAAAATTGATTTAAATAAAGAACATTTTCGAGCATAGATTTTATTTTATTTTCGTTTAAAAAGAAGTGAAAAGGAGTGCATCAAAGATTCAAAAATTGCCTTTAGTGAAGAGGCACCATCAAGGACAACTGTCTTTCGATGGTACCAAGAAATTAAATTTGGCCGCAGTTATATTAGTGATGAATTTCGTGAAGGTCGACTAATGTCACCGAAAACTGCTAAAAACGTTGATGCTGTACGAAATATGATAATGTCAAATCGTCATGTTACGTATAGAGAAATTGAGTCACATTTAGGCTTCGGTATGAAACAAATTAATGAAATTTTACGTCATCACTTAGATGTTAAAAAAATATGTCCATTGGATCCCTAATAATTTAATTGAAGCTCAGAAAGAGGCTCGTGTGAACTGGTGGAAAGAAATTCTTAAACGATTCGACTCAGGGAGATCAAGTTTGATCTACGACATTACTAGTGGTGACGAAAGTTGGATCTATTGAACCAGAAACGAAACAACAGTCAACTCTTTGAGTGTTTGAAGATTAAATCAAACCCACAAAAGTCGCAAATGGTAGCTTGTTTGGTCCCACAAATGGTAGCTTGTATTGTCTCAAAAACTGGGCATGTCGCTACTATTCCACTTGAAGATCGTTGAACTGTTAATGCAGAATGGTATAGATCCATTTGTTTACCACTGAATTGTGAATAACAAATAGTTGTCACTGAATTGTGAATAACAAATAGAACGCGGCGTATCATTCTGCAGCATGACAATGCCAGTTCCCATACTGCGCAACAAACAGTAAACTAGTTGATTAGTCAAAAGGTAGAATTGTTTTCTCATCCTCCATATAGTCCTAATTTAAGTCCTAACGACTTCTTTACTTTTCCAAAATTAAAAAATCGACTACGTTGCAAACGATCTTCATCTCCAGAAGATGCAGTAGAAGCGTTTCAATATGAGATTTCAAGTGTACCATCTTCTGAGTGGAAAAATGCTTGATGATTAGTTTATTCGCATGAAAAAATGTATGGAGTATAAAGGGGACTATTTTGAAAAGCAATAAAGTATTATTTTATTTCTAGATGTTTTTGTCTTCTTCTATCTCGACATTTTAACAGCAGCCCTCGTACTAACATTAATTTGTAAATACAAATAATGAGTGTTAAATTTTAACATAGGGATCAACATTACTGGGGACCAACCCTCCCAAAATTATTGGAGGTCAACTTTCTAGACATCAGCTGATTTCGTTTAAATAAATATAAATAATTCAAGTTGGCATTGAAACTGGTTTCAACTGTACAACATGTTTTATGCCAGATAAAGTAAAACAGCTTTTATGTCAGCTGTGCAATGTAATGTTTATTGTCAGCTTATAATCTCCAAATTCAAATGAGATTAATGTTTTTCACAGGATCAAATCTCCCACTCTCCTCCACAAGTATTTATTACATGTATTTTAAACTATAATTTTCTTTTACAGCATGTATATATCCACTTCTCTGAATATTACATCTAAAAGGAATAAGCTTGAGTAAACTTAACAGCCTATAAATCATTCAAAAATCGCGTAAAAACTTTTAACATTGATAATGGTCGTTATGAAACTCTCATAACAATATCCCATATATATCCTTAACATCTGGTAACCTGTTTTAATTTAAGTTTTCGCATTGAGAGCGGGAAAAGACCAGACTCTTTAACTCGCATTCTCCCTGGCTCCTATCTATTTCCATTGCTCTGCTGCAGTTCAAAGAACAATATGCAATAAAGGATTTTCAAAAAGCCCTTTTTGACGTAAAGAGATAGAAAAGTTAATATCACTTATAAATTACAGAGATTAAAATTTTCGGTACGGCATGGGCTTAGCAAAAAAGGTTACTTTATTTCAAGAAATAATTGTGCTGTTATATTTAAATATTGTATAAAGGTAGAAATATTATACAAGTGTACTTGAAATAGAAAAAATAATTAAAAAACTTACAGCTTGATACTAATATCTCAGTTGTGTGCCATTAAATACAAAGTAAGCAGTATCAAGCCTAATATTAAAACATCAGCTACAATTAGGTGAATAGTGTATACAGCGTTGCATGTACTATAGGAAGTATTGTGGATAGGAATATTAGTAACTTGTTTGTTAAATCTATCCTCCTTATACTTAATATCTCATATACTTCTCATTTATGGCACTGAAATGCTGATAACAATAATTTCTAATAATTAAAAACATCAATAGTCAAAATTATCTGAAACAAATGTAACGCTGGCTGCATTCACAACGTAATACTTACTTATATATAAACGTCTAGCTTTGTCCGTCTGGAACGCTTTTGATACTTATATATCATAAGTTTGTTGTCACGTTTACTTTACATTCAATACTAGCAGTGGCGTGCATTTAAATTTTTTTGTTATATGAGGTTATATTATATAACTTAATTTTCTACTTTACTCTATGTGAACCAATAAAATCCATTATGGAAAAATGAGGCTAAGGTAGAGGGCAAATAACACAAGCCTTTCGGGTTACGAAAAAAGTCATTAGGGGTTAAATAATCCAACTCTTTTGGGTTACAAAAAACGCCGGTAGGGGTCAAATAACCCAAATCATTTGGGTAAATAAAATATGACCTGGTAAGGGATAGTCGTTTTACGACGGGTTACCATCTAGTTATTCATAAGACGATAATGTAATAATTTTCATTTCTACAAAGAGCCGTCTAGTGTCTTTTAAAATATTGCGACAGTCATACTACTAATAAAGAAAGTGCTGATGATCCGTTCAGTATCGGGCTTACGGGAGATATGGCGAGGTTGGACGACCACTCAGGGCGCCAGACCTGGAAGGGAAACACTAGTTGTGAAGAATACGTACCATTCTTTATGTTTTTATAATCTTGTAATTTGATCTTATGCTTACTTCATTTTTTTTGTTGGTAAATTATAACTGTGATGGACTAGTATTTTTAATATTATAACTTGCATAATGTAACAGAAACGTGCGTTGGTGAAGAACATCATGAGGTTAGGTTTTTTCTTTATTAAAATTTGTACTTATGTTACTAATTGCGCCATCTTATTTATTGCCTTGCCATGAATTACTGATTACCCCCCCCCCCACGAATTTAAATGGAAACTAATTTAAATAAATAAATAATTTACAAATTATAATTAATGTTATAAAAGATTCTTTTAGTTTATACTTTTTACATCTACAAATATTTGTATGCCTTAAATAAATTCTCTATTAAGTTTTTTAATAATTTGTATTTATTTTACATTACATAATGGACATTAATAAATATTTGGGAAACTTTATTAATTAGGTTGGTTAATGTATATAATATTGCTAGATTATATAATACAATAATTATATATTATTATTTATAGTTTTTTATTCTAAACAATATAATACACGTGAGATTTAAGTTTATTAATAAAACAGATTACAAATACAATATATTAAAAATATGAAATGTATCAATATTTAAAGAATTTTGTAAATGAGAGGCTTGCTTTGACCAATCGCAAAGCTCATTACCACAAGTCTAGTGGAAACTAAAATCTCGCATGTCATAGCCAAACAGATCAGATGGTTCGGACTAATGAAAATAAGTTGTTGTCACATTGCTTTGTTTTGTTTAGTTTTGAAACGAAATTAATTCAAAAAGAAAATAATTTTAATAAGAGATTTGAAATAATATTTTAAAAAGAAATTGTGCAATCCCTTTAATATTTACTTTTAATGTCAACCTAAAAATGATATACTGATTTAATTTACCATTATAAATCAATACATAAGTTGTGGCACTGAATAATATTTAAAAATATATACTTCACTCGAATTAAGGTTCGCTGCATGACACAATCATCATTAAAATAACTAAAAGGAAAATAATAGTTTTAGTGACATAACGTAAATAAATAGTTATAAATTACTGGAAAACTTTTATTCGACAAAGTATGTATAACAAATTAAGTAATTCATAATTATGTTATCTATTGAGCATATAAGACTAGTGTTTTCGAACGAGATATTCTCATTTCGTAATGGGGTAAATTTTTTAAGGAGATATAACGTCTAGGTTTCTTCCACACACGAAGACTTTTAACAAAGACCACGTAAAGAAATAATTAAAGATCGCAAATAGAACAAAGGCAAAAACTTTTTATAAAATCGCGTTTAAGTATAATTAAATTCCAAAAAGAAAAAACGTAAACACGAAAACTTAATATAATTATACGATAAATTTATGAAGCAAAATAGAACGGCACCTGCGAACTATACTCGATCGAAATCAATATAGGAATGATTTTAAATATTTCAGAATATGAAGGAATTTGTAGAAAGAACAGGTAACATTTTTAAACAATTTCACATTAATGGATATTTGTCGGGTCAACACTCTGATGTTCTCAGAAAGAGATAATGGGTATTTTTCTTGTAAATTTGTTATTAATTAATTAGACATTACTTAAAGTATCCCCTAGATAAGTTTCCGCAAGGAAACTTGGTTTATTTTTAAATTATTTTTCACTTATAAAATTTTGTTACAGTATTTGATTTGATCGAGATGATTTGACTTGCTTTAATGCCTTTAGTTGAATCGTAGATGAAAATAAAGAATAGATTTGATTTTGTATTTTTATTTCTAATTATGAACTTTAATGATTTTGGAGAAGGAATAAAGTAGATTCCAAACTCCCTTGGATAATATACGTATTTATAGTAAAAAATTATTAAATCCAAAGCAATGTTAAAGCTTAAAGGTCTAATTGAATTTAAAATAAATATTTCATTTAATACATTATATTTTTGAAATATAAATAATGTTGATTTGTATTCCAATTGAAAATGAATTTAAAACTATCGAATATATTTACATGTTGAACCTAGCAATGTCTAAACCAGAATTAAAATATTATTCTAACTTACTTCAAGATTCGCATTGCATTCGTATATAAATCATAATGAAATATGCGTGTGAGATTTTCTTAGTAAATTGCTAGTGGTTTAGTAATAACAGAAGCGAACTGCCTTCCGATCTTCAATCGTAATCATCTTAATTAGAATCATGAGATGAAATATATTTGAATCTATATAAATCAAATTATTATTTTATATTACTTATAATATACGAGTGGTATATAACTCCCTACCTTCACTAAAATGCTTATAGAATGGAAACTCAAAAATTTTCTGAAAACTCCTACAATCTATGGTCCTTAACAAATAAATGAATGGGGCGAGGCAGATCATTAATAGGATTAGGCAGACTTTTAAACGGATTAGAAACAATATACTTCTTTTGATAACAATGCAGTTCTTGAACACACATATAAAAGTATTTGTACATCATAATGACAATCAGCATATAATTCTTATACAGTACTCTTTGAATAGTGCACAATATGGCAACATTGTATTACGGCAATTCATTCAGTAAGCGCTAAGGTCCATTATGCTTATATTTTGGTTCATCAAAGTTATAATTTACATTTTTGTTTATATAAATTTTACGGTGTACCGTATTATATTGAGTTAAAAATATTCTTTTATCTTTTGTGAGTAAGCGCTGCTTGCGAAGCAATGTTTTATTATTATACTAGATGATAACCCGTCGTAAAACGACTATCCATTACCAGGTCGTATTTTATAAACCTTTTAATATATTTGAGCAGCTGAATGTTTTATTGAAAAAGTAGTAAACTCATCATTAAATTCTCATTATAAGTATAATGCATGGACTAAACCCGATCTCTGCTGCTTTGTTACCTATTAGTAATATATAATATCAAAAGCGTTGCAGACACACATACAGACGGATGGACGGACAAAGCTAGACGTTTATATATAAGTATTATGATTATTTCTGTTTGTAAAAAAACGCGATAAGTGCAACACTTGAAAATACGTTATAGAAGAAAGTAAATATTGCGCACGTTCTCACAGTTTATAATCACCATATTTGCAGTAACGTAACAACAAAGTGACGCAGCGCCCATTCTTAGATAGTATCCCGTAATTACGTTACTGCATATATAGAATGTTTTATTTCCACTGCAGAGCTAACGAGATTTTAAAACTAATTAATTATTTGATGCTGAAATAGGCATGCACGCAATAGAAAGAATAGGGTTGTGTTCTCATCTAAAACTGTCACCTTGCAATATAAAAAACTATGGGATTTTATTATGCCGGAGATTTTCGTATAAACTATATTTGTTTTTAGTTTCAAAAAAAGCGTTAAATGGCGGAATCTAGTAAAAAGATACTGTCCGAGTGTCGCAAGTGTTATCAAAAATGAAGAGTCCAATCACTGTGATCAGTATTCAATCTCATAGAAACCTACGACGACAGATAATACTGAAACGGAACATATTATTACGACTTCAACTGAAAGTTTCGACCTATCAGATGCAGCTACATGACCAGAAGTTCGTTGTAGTAATATTATTGACCACATTATCATAGCTTGTCCTTTGCAGATTCACCTACATTATTTTCCCAAAGATGAAAATGGATGCCATTTTTCAACATCACATTATTCCAAAAAACTTTCGAATAACAAATTGATTAAGTGTCTTAGGCTGTTTTATTCTGTTTTAACAAATCGTGTCTTTTGTTTTTGTTGCTTACTTCCAATTTAGTATTTGATGGACATTAGACAAATGGAAACATCTGGATGCACAAATGGAAACAGCTGGCTGAGACTTCGAAGATGCATGAAAATAGTACCTCGCAAAAAAAATTAGGACCGAATTGAAGCTGAAACGAGATTAAAAATTGGAGCCACCATTGACAAAGAAAAATAAAAATTAACAACTAATGAAAGATTAGGGAGGATCCTATTATGGAGATTCTATTATGTAAAAATGGCTACAAAGGGTAAAATTTTGGACCGTTACTGCGGAAAAAACATACAAAATGAATTAATAGAGATCATGGTATTACACGTCACATCGAAAATATCGTCCAAAATAAAGGAATCAAAATATTATGCAATAACAGCTAACTGAACCAGTGACATAAGTCATAAGGAGCAACTCTCTTTAAAAGTAATAATCGCAGATTTAACTGATGACAACATAGGCGTCACAGAACATTTCATCAAGTTTTTAGTAGTCGGTGATACAACTGGTGGAGGCCTCACTGATTCCATTTTAAATACTCTACATACATTTTGTTCTCAACTTGGATGATTGCAGGAGACAAGGGTACGATAATGGATCCAATATGAAAGGAAAAATATTGGTATGCAAAAACAGATGGATAATTTCAACCAATCATTTAAACTCTTATACTCTAAAGAAGTTGAGTGACACTCGTTGGCAGGCCAAAGTGAATTGCATAAAAGCAGTGAGATATTTGATTATACCACGGCTAAACATTGTGTAGGCAACATTATCTGTGTAAATTATCAATAGAATGTAAACTAACTCCTAAAATTAGTAATCTGAAATTGAGCCCTCTTAATAAGCAAGGACTTAATACATTTTATAATCAACTTGATTCTCTCAGTGTAATTTCATCCAACGTATTGAGAACATAGAGATAATTTCAATGAATTTATGGGGAAAGTAAAAGCTTTTAGAGGAAGAATAAAGTTTAAGATGCATGATTCGGTCCACAAATGTCCAACGAATTAGATTTGATTATCTACGGAAAATTCGATGAAAAAATTATGCCTTAGAAAAATCAGAGACAAGCGGTTTGACTCACAAATATTCGAAGATTTATATTTGTTTATCTAAAGAATACTTAGTGCAAAATGAAAACATGGAAGAAGAAGAAAAGTGTATCAGAAAAGTCTAGCCAATTGCTTTGATAAATAAACATCCAATGATTTGTAATGAATTAGAAATTGAAACTTTATTGAGACAGAAAAACAGATAACAAGAAGAATAACTTTAAGATGAATGATTTGATCCACAAATTTCCAGCAAATTAAATTTGATTATTTACGAAACATTTGATGAAAAAACTACTGCCTCACAAACGTCTGAGACAAGCGGTTTGATTTACAAATATTTAATGATTTATACTTGCTTATCTAATAAAAATTCAGTGGAAAATGAAAGCCTGATGGAGGACGAAGAAGAATAATAATGCCTTGAAAGACTCGGAATAAAAGACTACGTCAATTGTTTTGGTACATAAACACCCAATGATTTACACTAAATTAGTTACAGAAAACTTAGTGGAACAGGAAAATAATACAGAAGAAGAATAACCTCTTAGAAAAACTTACGAAGAGAGGTTTCATCCAAAATCGTCCAAGGAATTACATCTGCCTAGAAAATTCCATAAAAAAGTGCAACCTTAGAAAACTCTGAGATAAATGGTTTGACTCACAAATATTCAACAAATTATATTTGCTTATTTAAAGAAAAGTGAGTGGAAAATGAAAGGCTGAAAGAAGAAGAATATCTTCGAAAAGTCAGCCAGTTGATTTGGTATATAAACATTCAGTATTTATATTTAATTCGTTATAGAAGGTCTAGTGGAACATGAAATCCGAAAAGAAGAAGAACAACATCTTAGAAAAGGTTAAGGCGAGGGGTTTGATCCACAAACGTCCAGCGAATTACATGTGCCTAGAAAATTCCATGAAAAAAGTGCAGCCTTAGAATAATTTGACTCACAAATATTCAACAAATTATATTTGCTTATTTAAAGAAAATTGAGTGGAAAATGACAGGCTGAAAGAAGAAGAATATCTTCGAAAATACACCGCAAGCTGATTTGGTACATAAACATTCAATATATATATATATATATATATATATATATATATATATATATATATATTTAGATATGTAAGAGTTAGAGGAATATGAACACCCGTCAGAAGAATATTCTATT
>WYDF02316060.1:0-10103 GCA_009867245.2 Adranes taylori
ACAGGATTGTGATCAGACCCGATGTCGGTTCCAGGCTAGGTTCTAACTCCATGCAATCCATTTCTATATCTTTGGCTAATCAATATAAAGTCAATTTGGTTTCTTACGAGGTGATCATCCGAGTGTTGTGGGGACTGCCAGGTGTAGAGTCTTCTTGGTGACAGTTGGAACCATGTGTTAGAAATAACTAGTTTTTCTTCTTGACAGAATTGGATCAGTATATCTCCTCTATCGTTTCATTCTCCCAAACCAAAATCACTCACTACGTTCTCAACACGGCCTTGTCCAACCTTAGCGTTGAAGTCCCCCATGATTATGAGACCTTCGTTTTTCTTAACCAGTCTCATTAACTGTCTTATCTCTTTATACAACTGGGTCACTTCTTTATCAGGTTTGTCCAGCGTCGGCGCGTAGTTTTGAATTATATTGAGATCAACTGGATCTGCTTGGACTTGAAGAAGCGCTGTCCTATGCGATTATGCTATAAAGTTCTTCATTGCTTTGTTGGTCTTTCTGTTGACTAGGAAGCCTACTCCATTATAATGGTGTGGTAAGTTGTTTCCGGAGTAGTATAGTGTTGCCTTTTCTTTAATACATTTACCACTGTTTGGCATCTAATCTCGCTGAGGCCTATAATGTCTAAGTCGCATCTTTCCATTTCTTCTACCAAGTTATCTAGTTTACCGGCGACGTATAAACTTTTTACATTCCATGTACCAATTTTAAGCTTTGAGTTCTTTTCCACTTTTGGGTGGGTCCTAGTATTATTTTTCTTACTTTAATTAATAATAATAATAAAACGTTATATTGAAAAACTAAAAAAAAATATCTAATACGTCTCAAAATAAGCATATAAAATAATAGCAAAGTTAGAAAAACAAAAAATAGAAAATAACGAGAATAACGAACAATTTTAATATGGGGGCACAGCCCAATTAACAAGTGAATATTCGCACTTCAACGCCGCGCAATACGGATAATAGCAGGACTAGACTATCGCGAATGCACAAAAACATATTTTAGTAGTCTAAATATTTTAACACAACCTTGTGTATTCATTCTGAAAAGTTTAATTTATACGAAAAAGAATCCAAGGAACTATGATTATTATGAGCATAAATATACTACCAGAAATTGTCATAATATTAAAGTAAAGTATCATAGATTGCAAAAAACTAAAAATAGTACTAGCTTCCTGGGTCCCAAACTATTTAATCTATTACCCGAACGTCTTAAAAATTTGCCGGAAACGCAATTCCATAGCACAATAAAACGATACTTATTAAAAAAGGAGTATTTCTCTATAGATGAATATATCAATCAAAAATTTGAAGATATTACTTAATATATCATTAGATGTTCTTAGAATATTATAATATAGGTAACAATTTAAACATGAATGAAATTTATAGTTTACATTTTTTATATTACTTATTTCGTAATTATGTAACTACTGACGTATGGAAAAAGAATATTATAAGTGTTTCATTATTTTGTAAAATGGCTGTAATGTTCTTTGGCATGAATAAATTATCTATCTATCTATCTAATCTATATGCATATGTCTAAGGCCTTTGACAAAGTGAACCATGCTATACTACTCCAGAAACTTTATAAATTCGGCTTTAACCTTAACTTCTGCAAATGGTTAGAAAATTATCTACCGATAGAACTCAAATATGAATGGTCACTTATCGGATTGATGTCACATCGGGTGGGTGTGACGCAAGGCAGTCATTTGGGACCTCTCCTTTTTAATATTTTTATAAATGATATTGGTAACTATATTTCCGCTAGTAATTATCTACTATACGCGGATGATATGAAATTATTCAGAACAGTAAAAATTATTATGATGTTCACTTACTACAGAAAGACATTGACGGTGTTTTTTCATGGTGTGAATCAAACAACATGAAATTAAATATTAAAAATGTAATATTATGAGTTATTACAAACAGGTTACATGCTTGAATCTTTGGTACTCTATTGATGGTGTTCTGTTGTCTAAAGCCTCTTGTTTCAAAGACCTTGGTGTCACTTTCGACCCTAAACGGACTATTATAAATTATTATGATGCTACTATTAATGGGGCCTTTAAAAACTTGGGCTTTATACTGCGGAACGCTAAAAAATTTAAAGATAATAGAACTATGAAATCTCTCTTTTAGGTTCTAATTAGATCTGAATTGGAATATTGTAGGGTCGTTTGGTCCCCTTTTATCAAGTAGACACTAAACGACTAGAAGGTGTTCAAAACTAA
This sequence comes from Adranes taylori, assembly GCA_009867245.2. Taxonomy (NCBI): domain Eukaryota; kingdom Metazoa; phylum Arthropoda; class Insecta; order Coleoptera; family Staphylinidae; genus Adranes; species Adranes taylori. The sequence goes on from WYDF02316060.1 coordinate 2,264, forward strand.
TTTTTCAGATGTATGTACATTAAACGTCACGGTGTACTTGTTGACTACTCAGCCTCTCAAATGAGACATGAATTGAACTTGGCTAGTCTTTATAGTAGAAGCAAAGTGAATGACATGTTTTCTGTTTAAATGGATCAACAATGACTCGGTTTATTATCTGCAGTCAAACTTCATGCTCCTTGTAGGCATATCAGAATTAGTCAAATATTTCTCGTTCCGTTCTCATCTTCCAACTTTGGTAAAAATTCGCCGATCTCAAAATTTTGCATCGAAGCCAATAAACATTTTAGAGATCTAAACTTTTTCGGAGGGACTGTGGAACGATTTAGGGGGGGACGTACGAAGCATATTATCATGCTTGCACTGAAATGTTAATATAGACTGATTCTACATAATCCCTTATATTGGTACATTAGTTTATTGCATCCTTCCTGATGTATAATTTATATTATATATACATACATATATTTATATATGTACTATTTATGTGTCTCATATCACTGTGTTCCATATTTTAACTAAAATGTATTTTTTCTATTTTGTGAACGAATTGAATATGTATTCATATTTTTATTGGCACCACTGTCTGTTATTTTTATTGTTTTATGTATCTTATAAATGTATATTAACGAGTTATAAAGGGATTTTTCCCGTGTAATTTCAAATAAATAAATTAATTAATATTGCATTATAAACCATTTGTACATGCTTTCCGCATTATTACTGTTTCGTTATTAGTATTACCGCACAATCTCCTGGATTACTCACATACATAGCTACCTGTGCTCTCACCGAATCCACTGAAGACTGGTGGAATAAAGATAACAGTTCCAACGTGCGGTCTGATGTTAATCTGACCTGCCGCCCGAGATTCATATTTCCGAAAGCTGTTATATTCTGTAGTAAGAAATTAGTTTGCGCCATCTGTGACAATCGCTAGGACTCTCAGTTAGCAGCGTCGCGAGCGAGAGTCTATCCAGTTCAAGAGAAAAGACTGCAAAAGAGTTCGAAAAGAGGCAAGAGGTAGGCATGATCATTATAATGAGTTTTCAACGTGAGAACAGGAGAGAAGAATGTATACATGATCGGTATAAACGGTGGATATCTGGAAAGAAAATCTAAAAATAAAATAGTAAATACGGAAGGAATGAAACTTGCAGAATGGTTGGACGAAGAAGGGATACCGGTGGAAAATGGATGTATGGACGGCGACTGAAAAGAAGCGCTGACATATAAGGAGAAAGGAAGATGATCAGTACTTGTCTAATTATAGACGAGAAAGCAAAAGATACAGTGTTAAGCATGAATGTTGGATACAGATGTGATTCTGACATCTTCCTTTAGAAGCTGGGTCTGGGTGGGATATAAACGAAATGACTAAAAGGAAAAAAGCGAGGGTGTAGAGAATGTTGACAGTTTATGTATTTATGTATAGAACGACAAGGAAAAAATGAGATTCATCGAAAAAATCAAGGATGTGGACTGTGGAAGACGTAAGAAATTAACTGTGGAATAAAAGAAATAAAAAGGGGTTGACTATGAAAGAAAATAAAGAAAGGCAATTAGAAAAAGGAAAAAGTGACGTATATGATGGGAAATGGTTAGAACAAAAAAGTATGTAAGTAACAAGGAAAGATAAAAGGTCATGGGAAGATGAATAACAAAAGGCAAAGAGAACATGGAGAGATTTCCAACTCTCATAAAAATAAAAGAGTTGGAAAGAAGATATAAGTTAAAAGATTAACAAAATAAAGGGGGAGAGGAAACTGGACCTTTCTTTGGGAAATTGGAAATTTATGTATATATTTAATTCATATATTGCCAAACAGTTAAAAGCCAAAAGAGGCAAATACACTAAAACTATATAAAGTAAGAAGAAAGAATGTGAAAACAGATTGATAAGTACATTAAATATGTATCAATAGCAGAAGGAATGCAACTTATCTTCAAATGATTAATCTTAAAAGATTAATTACATATCTTCAAATGATTCTTAAGTGTGAAATAATTGACGTTATTAAAGATAGCAATATCATTATTAATATAGTTACATGACTGACTTATAAAATAGATTGGTGACTTTAATAGTATGTTTGTCCGTCCAACATTAGTTTTAAGAAATTTTGTGCATCTTGTGTTGTATTGAGGAACGTGAAATTGTAACATTTCCAGGATATCTTGACAGTCGATTAAATTGTTAATTAATTTAGAACTCATACAAATAGCAGAATGTAGTCGGCTAGTTTTTAACATTTGAAAGTGGAATCTGTGATTTACAACTGAGGTGTTGACGTCGTGTGATGGATAGATTTTATCCTCTTAAAAAGCAAAATACTTTAGAAGCTTCCTCTGAATGGATTCTAAACGGTCACTTTGAATTTTATAAAACGGATACCATATTACTGAGAAGTACTCAAGATTAGAGCGAACGAATGCATTATAAAGTAAACTGATGCAGAATGAGTTTTGAAATTTTGAGCAAGTTGTAATTAGAAAACCAAGCATTTTGATTTAGAAAGAATTGTTAGATTTAGAAAGAATATGATTATAATGGATAGTGAAGGAAAGAGTGGTACCAAAATACACTCCTAAATCTTTATGTTTCGATATGTTCTCAAGATAACACTTGTTTATTGATTATTTAACTAAACATTTAGTTTTTTTACGACTGAAGATAATGATTTTGCATTTGTTGCTATTTAGTTGGCATCCAGTTTGTGCAGATCTTGCTGGAGCACATTACAATCATTGGGATTCTCAATGAATTTGAATATTTTAAGATCGTCGGCATGTAGTAACATGGAGGATTCTAGTATCTTCGGAAGATCATTTAAGAGGGAGTGGTGCGAGATTACTCCCATGAGCGAGATTACTCCCATGTACCGCTTGGTGCATTAAATATATGAGATTTAAAACCTTTGTGTGCTACAAAGTTCTGTTAACCAGGTATGACCGTAAGAGAAGTTTTAGATTATTTGAAAAACCTATAACGTGAAGCTAGTGAAGAAGTATCTTATGGTCCATTTTGTCAAACACACGACAACCACGCAACATGACAAAGGCACGTGTTTGATCAAACACATCAAACACGTGCGAAGACCTTATTAAAGTCAGTAAATATTACATGCACTTCCCTGTTATTGTCCAATGCATTTTATACGACTTCAGTAAATATAGTCAAATTGGTGCTAGTCGATCTACCAGGGTTAAATCCATGCTGGTTGGTAAAAATGCGGGATTTCACTTGAGAGAAGATTTTGTTATAGATACAGGTTTCAAACACTTTGTATATGTTGGATAATATTGAAATAGGTCTATAGTTTATGACATTATTGATGTCGCCATTTTCGAAAACACAGGAGATATTCTACTGTGTTCCAATAGCTCTGGGAACGTGCATTCCTTTACAGCGTAATTAAATAGTTTAGTCAGCGATTTACAAAGAACTGGAGCACAATCTATTAAAAAAAACCGTGGTAAAAGATCTGGACCTTTAGTATTATTATTTTTAAGATTTTTGAGGGTCTTTTCTACTTCGGATTCCACGAGTGAGTTGACAACTATGAGATTAGTGCTTGTAATGTTAGTAGCCTTGTAATCATAGATTGGTAAAGGAGCTTGATAAGATTGTTCAAAAGTCAGCAAAACTGTTACTTGCGATAACTTGCGGGGTAATCAGTTCGATATCGTTGTAAAATATCTTACCCGGGATTCTACTTGTATCTTTTTTAGAATTGACATAGTTGTGCGGGTTTTGGAGTATTGTCGTTTGGATTTCGAGTAGGATTTTATTGTATTCTGAATCGATACTGCATTTTAAGTTAGATCGGAGGGTTTTAAATTCATTGTAGTAGTTTTGTAGATTTATTCAGTTTGTTTTCTGTCTAAATCATTAATTATTTTGCGTGTTAATTATTTTGCATACTATTGAAACATTTAGTTTGAGGAGCTTGCTTATTAATAGTATTGTAGAGTTTGTTGTAAAAAATTTCGCATGCTTTTTCAACATTATTAGATTTGCTAAATTCAGTCCAGTCAATGTGAATTAAATCTTTATATAGATTTAGAAAATTGCATTGCTAAGTTATATGTGGAGATAGAAATAAAGAAGAGAGACGAAATAGAAATAAAGATGAGATTTAGTAGGGGAGATGGAATAAGGCAGGGTAATGGACGTGGATAAAGGATGGTAGATGAGGAAAAGATAGTAGAGGAGGAAGTGGTGAGAATGATAAATAAGGCGCAAAAGGAAAGTGGATACTGTTAAGAACTTTACAATTTCTTTTAATGTTACAAACGTTGGAATATTATATAATTCGAAAGTTTTCCCCATATTTATTATGAAAGTATGACATCGTGTCATAAACAAAAGTTATGTAAGAATGTTTTACGTTAGCCTTTATAAATACGCCAGCAATCAAAAATATACGTTGTATAAGGACTTTCTGTAAAAAGCCATTAAAATATCAAACTTGAAATTATTATTGAGAGATGTTCCTTGACAATAGTAATAATGCATACTTTTTTCTCAGACCTCTCTTCTCAAAAGGGTATTGAAACATTCAATCAATAGTTCTTTTATATCTTTATACTAAAAATGTATTCAATTTAATAGTGAAAGTATGACATCGTGTCATAAACAAAAGTTATGTAAGAATGTTTTACGTTAGCCTTTATAAATACGCCAGCAATCAAAAATATACGTTGTATAAGGACTTTCTGTAAAAAGCCATTAAAATATCAAACTTGAAATTATTATTGAGAGATGTTCCTTGACAATAGTAATAATGCATACTTTTTTCTCAGACCTCTCTTCTCAAAAGGGTATTGAAACATTCAATCAATAGTTCTTTTATATCTTTATACTAAAAATGTATTCAATTTTTACCTGTAAGAATTTCAGACAAATTTCTTCAAATCTGCAATGTGCTTCGGCGTAACATATGGCACTCATTCTGTATTCACCATTGTCAAACTTCATATTTGCTTCTTTGATAAGGACCTGTAAAAACTTTCTAGTTAAAACAGTACTACATTAAATTATATTACTACTATATTTTTAATATTCACAGTTCCAATGTTAATTGTATTTAAAACTCAGAGTCCACTAGTAGACTCTATGCGATAATTTAAATAAGCGTAGATCGTATGACACACATGTTGACACAACGCGATTGTGGTTATTAATATTTTGATCTGTCTACGACAGTAAACACGTGCGAAATTGTAAAGTATATATACATGTAAGTTTATTTCATAATAATAAAAATTATTTAACAGAGTAAATTATGAAATTAATAATTCTATTACGTGTGTCTCGAAAAAATGTTTACCCCGTCCGGGACTCGATCCCGGACGTCGCGATTACCGGTCGATTACTCTTCCAATTGAGCTAACGGGCATTTATTCGAAGACACAAATACTTTTTAATATGTATTTGTTTTCCGTATCTATTAAGATAGGCAACTTATATATCAGGATTTGTTTTGGCCACCTGTTTCCTACCGTAGATCGATTCATTCGTCATCGGGTATATGGAACCTTCTGGATCTTTTTATTAATTTCTTTTCCGATTTGCTGGCGGTCACATTTTTAATTGAATATTTGATGTTTCGTGATTCAACCTCCCCCCCTGCCATTATTTAATAGAGTAAATTATTAAATTAATAGTTCTGATTACTTGTGTCTTGAAAAAAATTTTACCCCGTCCGGGATTCAAACTTGGACCTCTCGATGGCTCTTCCAATTGAGCTAATGGGCATTTATTGTAAGACACAAATACTTTTTAATATGTATTTGTTTTCCATGTCTATTAAGATAGGCAACTTATATATCAGGATTTGTTTTGGACACCCGTTTGCTACCGTCGATCGATTCATTTTTCATCGGATAGATGGAGCCTCCTGGGCGGCTTTATTAATTTATATCCCGCTTTGCTCGCGTTCGCATATTTAATTGAATATTTGATGTTTCGTGATTCAACCTCCCCCGATGCCATTATTTAATAGAGTAAATTATGAAATTAATAGTTCTTATTACTTGTGTCTCAAAAAATTGTTTACCCCGTCCGGGGCTCGAACTCGAACCTCTCGATTTCCGGTCGATTGCTCTTCCAATTGAGTTAACATTTTGAGAGGTAACATTTGAGAGTTAACATTTATTTAATAGAGTAAATTATTAAATTAATAGTTCTTATTACTTGTGGCTTGAAAAAAATTTTACCCCGTCCGGGACTCAAACTTGGACCTCTCGATTGCTCTTCCAATTGAGCTAATGGGCATTTATTGTAAGACACAAATACTTTTTAATATGTATTTGTTTTCCGTGTCTATTAAGATGTCTAAAATTATGTCTAAATGAAAATATCTAACTCAAGTAGAATTGAAAAAAAGATTATGATTTCGAGGGTCGTATAGTTGACTCTAAATATCAAATAAGGGAAGATATATTGAAAGTCATAGTGCAAAAGACAAATTATTTCAAGTAATTTTAAATTGCAAGTGTTGAATTTTTCGGACACAAGTGAACCAGTATAACCAGTATATATGGAACCAGTATATTTTGAATATATATTAAATCAATATAACGACATCGTTATGTTTCGAAGGAATTAAGGTCTATGATGGACTGCCAAACGATAGGAAACGTTTAAATCTGAACCAACTAAATAAAAATTTGTTGGAAATCGTGCTAATGAGCCCACAATAGTTTGTTTGTTTTTGTCTTTTGTTTCATTATTCTCCTTGCCTTTACTTTGATTTTTATATTTTTTCCATTATGTACATACTTCATTTTACATGTTTTTTATTGTTATGTTTATTATTTCTGTATAGTTTCTGGGTTATTCTCAGTACTCTTGTTTGTATTTGTATTTTCTGTACCATTTGTTCTCTTGTATTACTATTTCATGCTATTATTGTATAAATATTTCATGTGATACATCATATATAAGACAATTGTGAACTAAATATTATAAATCAGGTATAAAAAATATTAAATTCTGTTCTTCTATTATGTAATTTTTTTTAATAAAACAAAAAATGTTTGAAATGAATTACAAAACTAACGGAATTAGCTATCTTTAAATTTGCTTATTATTTTAATATTCCTCATAAGTCCATTGTAAAAATGGATTCATTGCTCACAAATCCGTCGCAATATAGTCAAAAATTAAAAACATTGCATTTATAACACTTATAATAGTTCCAGAATTTATGAAATAAGACTGGTTTGATTCATATGTGGGTCAATGATATGTGAACGTGTTAAATTATGGTAATGAAAACGTAATAGAGAAAATATCGCAAAATACCTGATTATAATGAGCCTCATTGTTGCGTGAATATTTTTTAGCTAATTCAAATTCTTGTTTATCACAATAAATTTTCCAGACATTACGATCTTCGTGATTAACTCGAAAACGAAAAATTGCGTTTTCGGTCACTGCCCATATTCCACCTGAAAATGTAAACTTATGACGTGATTATTTACTTAACAATTAATACCAATAATACAAAAAATAATACTCATAACTGAAGCTCTAAGTATATTTATACTAGTGAGAATAAGAATCATGGAAGAACGTAAGTGATAAAAAGTCGTGTAAATAGACAATATGCACTAAAACTGTGACTTAAGCGGAAGTCACATGATGCTGGTTGCTGATGGCTAGCAAATCTGCTTGTTGGTAGCACCCAGTGGCGTAGGCAGAAATTTAAATTTTTCGATGGTGGGGGGGGGGGGGGGGGGGAAATTTTTTTACAAAAACAAGGAGTTTAATTTTATTTTTTTTTTTTTTTTTTTTTAAAATGGTTTTACAAAGGAAAAAAAAAATTTTTTT
>WYDF02316060.1:10113-28234 GCA_009867245.2 Adranes taylori
GGCGCTGGGCTGGGGGGCTGGGGGGTGTGCGTGGGCGTGAGGGGGGGGTTGGGGGTTTGGGGGGGGGGGGGGGGCGTGGGGGTCGCTGTGGTTGTGAAAATTTTATTACAAAAACTAGGCGTTAAATTTAATTGTTCTTTAATTTTATACTCAAAATGGTATTACAAAGGAAACAAAAATTTTGATTTTAAATTACCGTACCAGTTCATATTTTAATTCTTCTTGATTATTTTCGGCATACTTATCAATAACTTCTTCATCGCTGATTTTAATATCAATTTCGCCATTAAGACAGAGTAAACCAAACGCAATTCGCCGTTGATGTTCCTTAAATAAGTTTTAATCCAGCGCAATGGAAAATGACCTTTCTGCACTTACAGTAGGCACAGGAAGTATTGATAAAATATTTTACAAATGTAAAAACATTAGGAAATATATTCTTATCACAAATGCTAAGTATTCAGTGCATTTTTGAACGTTTTCTTTTCTTTTGCCTGCCGACATCATCCATTTTTCTTCTCATAGTAAATACTTCGCTTTTATAATATCCGCCGAAGAGTCTCCATCTTCTTGGTAAAAATTAATTAACGTCTGAATCTGCATATTTCTATTGAAGCTTTTAGTTGTTGTGTAATATGTAATATAGTATCACGTATAGAAACTACATGATTGTATTTTCACTCGTTTTGAATCTATTAGTAATCCTCTCAGTAAAGAAATATTTCTCAAGATTGCTAGAAGCTACATTCGACCTATGAGTCTATCTTCCACATATACGAGGAATAACAGGTAGTAATTCTGAGATTCTATTTCTATGTTCTATGCCTCAGAATATATTAGGTTGGGATTCATTCCTCATGTTTTGAAAAATTTTTAGTATGTTGTGGTCTTGTTCCATGCCACAAAACAAATCAATACTTATTGATTGTAAATATTCTGATAGGCAATATGTGAAAAACATCATTTTGTTTGCAGTAAACATTGCAACGATAAATTTGAAGTAGTTGAGTATAAGGGTTCTTGACTATAAACTTTGTTGAGTATAAAACTGGCCTTTTTGGATGAATCATATCTGAAGTTTGATTTTAGTTTCAAGCGCTGTTATTATGGACATCATGTGTTCTTAAAAAAGTGTCAATACCTCGTGGCGCAAAACCCAACACGTTTTACATAGTGATTTTAGTTTAGAAACTTTCAAGTTCGGCATATCTTCCTTTATCGCTTTTCTTAATTCGGATGTTCTCAATGGCGACATTTGAAAAATGCACCATTTCTGATATAATTCCGAAAGCATATCTAATATCAGGAACATCTGCGGAATCTAATAAACAGAGCTTTAGGCTTTGAGAAAACAATGCGTGTATAAATCCGGATATTGGATTCCACGAATTTGTCCACGCATCGCTGCAGCGCCATCGTATCCTTGCCCCCATAGAAACTGCATACCAAATCCTAATTTCAGTAAAATCGCTTCTATTTCCCTTGCCAATGCTGCTCCAGTTAGCTTCGACACTGGTACAAAAGTTAAAAGTCCCCGCCAATGTTAAATTGTTATTATCTACCACGCTTTTTAATTTATTTTATGTGTTAAAGGCTTAAAGCTTGATCATATTTAGAATTAATAGACAAAGAGAATTTCTGTCTCTTATAGACATGAGCAAAATTTAATTGAAGTGAACTATATAATACCACCAATTATTACAACATTTGATGTTGTTGAATATATAAAGGTTTTCTTCTATCTGGTTTGTAATGAATCATTTTTAATTTTAACTTATAGTATGTTACCTAATTGAAAACAGCCCTCCTCCAGAAATGAAGTTCAAGATTTAAGCCGGTTCAGTACACAGAAAAACATTGAATTAAAACATTTGAGGGCTTTATTTACTGCACGCATTCAGTTTACGATACATTACAAAAGCATAGGAAAGTATATTGTTTTTATAAAACTTTTCAATTGTCATCACAATATGCAAGCTACACAAACTCATAATGAAGGACATGAATTCCACAGTTGTATCCATGACCATTCAAGTTTAAATGTTTCAAAGCTAAATGCTTTCGTAATGTATGCCGTAAAAATAAAGATCTGCCAAAGTTTTAGAAACAATTAAAACTAATCATCTGATAAACATGGATATCTGAAAGTTAGCAGACAGAAAATGTTGTTCACACTAATCTTATTATCATTATTTATAGTAGACAGTACCTATATATATATGAATGTGACATATGGATCTTCAAAAGATTATTCAGAAATTATAAATAATTTTATTAAACTATACGTTTTTATTATACAATTTTTTTCAGCTTTGTTCCTGTTTTTCATTTTTGCAAATTAGTTAGATTAGAAAAACGCACCCCGGCCCCGCGCCCCTTCTCGCCACGCCACTGGCAGTACCAGCAAGGAGAGGGTTTGCAAACAGCGATTGATAGACGCAGTTCTATTAAAATAAATAAGGTTAGTTTTTAGATATATCTCCTGTGTCCAGCTGAAAATTTTTAAGATAATTGCTAAAGTGGCTGAACTCAAACAGCATCTTGTTAAAGCAGAAATATAAAAAACGTAAATGTATCGAATTGTTGCTACGAAATCGACCCCAAACACTTAAAGCTGTACATCTTATAGACGGCTGTGGTAAAACTTTGAGTACGCTTCAGCTGTGGCCCTGTGAGTGAATGCTCTAGTTTAGTTTTAATTAACCGTAGGAACACAAATTATTAAAAAAAATTATTTTGTTGTGATTAGCTTTTAAATTTCTGAACCGTTGAATTGATTGCTTTCAATTTATTATGTAAGGCGAGCTTAATATATTCAATGCCTTAAAATGTAAAATATTAATTCAAAATAATATTAAGAAAAAATATAATTATTAATTCGTTTTAAATAAATATTTAAAATAATACATAAGTATGACACCGCGTTTGCTGTAGTCAAACTTAAGAGAAAATTGTGAGATAAACAACGAACCGTAGTTACTAGATGTTAATCAAAAATACAACTTCGTCTTTATTTCCTAATACTTAACAATGTATACATCTTAAAACTAATATAACGTGCTAATTAGAAAATTCATGGACGTGATCGCCATCCCATCTTTCATATTCTGGAAGTCTTACGTTTTGTTTTATCTTGCATAAAACAAAAGTTGAATCTTTTAATTTTGACTTATGACTCGTCTATTAAATTCAATTAGTACAATAGCTTTTAGGGTAAATTTATCAAAATTAGTCTAACCTATAAATCGCCTACCCGTGAATACGACGTGGACAGCTTCGCTGTGCAGTTTTCAACGGCTTACGGCTGGTCTTGACCCACTTTTTTCCAGTATTTGTCTACGGCGCGGCAGCTCCGCTGTCCGATTTACCACGGCGTACGATAGCTCTTCATTCTCTTTTGACTAATTTCTGACTTGGCCTTGTAAATTCGTCTATGCATGAATTCGCTTACCCATTAATTCCCTGATCCCCATATTTGCTACGACGTCTGCTGTAGTCGGTTTTGCCGCGGCCTGCTATCGTTTTTGACTCACATTTTCCCACTGCCGTTTTTGAGTCACTTTTTCCCGCGTCCGCTTTGAGCAAAATTGAAATCCCTGGCTCTTATGCATGTTCCCAAGTTATATTTTTTAACTTTCATAGGAACTGAGATATTTAATGTATACAATACCCGTTTTCGAGAAAATGGATCGCAAATTTTACAAAACAAAAAACACCCTGTACATACGTTAAATTGTAATTTTACAAAAAAATGTGTCAAATAGAATTGTACGATCTATTGGTAGCCTATATAATAAAGTTTATTCAAGTATTCTATCTTTTATAGTTCCTGAGATATATTGAAAAGTTGGTAAAGTTTTAAACGTGGCACGCGTTCTACACAAGTTTCAGGCATGGTAGGTACTAATTTTTTTCGACGCATAATACAAGATACTATATGTAATCAAAATTTCAGTGTTCTAGTTTTAAAACTGAATTTCTGAATAAAATGATCATTTTGAATCCCTCCCAAAATTATGTGCACCCGCCACTGATAACATTTATTCAATTGTAAAAGCAGCAAGTTATATGTTTTATAGGTCTCACAGAACATAAAATATTTTTTCCTGTAACTTTGCATATGTGTTATTACTTAGGCCTTACATGTATACAGAGTGGGGTAATACCGTTTCCAATAATTTGGTGTATATGATTGGCAACAATTTGAAATTTTGGGGATGTGTTATGCTGCCAAATGAGCATCTTTAAAAAAAAACATAAAATGTGACCATCCTGTACATTTTTACAGCAAGTGCTGTAGAATTAATTGTTTTTCGATCCAAAATTGGCTCCCTGATATTACATACGTTCCCCAAGTTTCATTTTTCCAGCTGTCATAGAAACCGAGTAGTCACCCTTTGTTTTCAAAGTCAAATTACTCAGGCGCTATGACATGCGATTTTTAAACTATCTTAATCGCTTAAGTATTAAAGGAACTTTCGAAACAAGAAATTAAAAAAAAATCTTGCGAAACTTTTCGAGAAAATGGACCCTAAAATTAGCAAAACAAAAAACAGCCTGTATATATATTAAATTATGATTATGATTTTGGAAAAATGTTTCAAACAAAATCAACGGGCCTTTATGTAGCCTATACATAAAGTTTATTCAATGTAATATCTTTTATCGTTCATGAGATATTTCAAAAAGTTTGTTACGCTTCAAAAAGTGGCAACACCACTTCCTATACAATTTGGCAACATGGGACTTTTTTATTCCACGCATAATACAAGGCGTTATATGTGTGCAAAATTTCATTTCAATCTCCTAGTTTGAATACGAAATTTCTGAACAAAAAAAACTGGCTCCAGTCAGTTTTTTGAAAAAGTTTTATGAAAAAAAAACTGTTCTGCGGGCTCATACTTAACATCTGTCGAGCAAATTTCATCCAGATCGGTCCCGTAGGGAAGGAGAAATTCTTGACCATACAGACGTACGAAAGTACGTCCATACGTACATACTAACAGACACCTAAAAATCGACCCTTTTAATTTTTTGACCAAGAAACAATTTAAAAAAACTTTTTATGTGAAAAATTGTTCCTTATGTCCCTTTTTATCACACAATCAATGGAATCTTATAATTCCAGTTTGATTCAAAATGACTTCTTCCCGAGTGCCGTTGCATGTAATTGCTATAACTCTGACTTTATTCGTGACAACCAAGTATTCGCCATAGATAACTTGAGCCATAACGTTGACCTTAATTCAAATCTCTTTGAAGGATAATGAACTGGTTGATGTCGCTGATAAATTGCATCGATTGCACAATTGGGGTTCACATCCACGCTGCACTATTTCTGGGTTACATATGTACGTTGATTGTAATAACAGCATGCATTCGTCGAATTCGGCTTCCATTAATTGGAAGTATTGTTGACTGTTGTAATAAGCGGCTAGAACATTATTCGTTATATCAGCGGATACGAAAGATCTGTTATCAATCTCCATTGGAACTGGTGTTACTTTCACTACATCGAATTAATTCGTATCGATTAGTATCGACACTACAAACTTGGCTTCCTCATTAAAAACTTCACTGGGAATATTAGTGACTTCTACAATTCTAAACTACGCTGGTAACGCTGAAATTGCTGACCTTTGTAATGATTGTATATTTCGTTCATGATACTGTCTGCTATCATATACGCGTTCATCATCTGAATGTTTGATTCATTCATTCGCACTATATTATTATATCGCTGGACTTCATTAATCGTATTCAAACCTTGATTAAGTTTGATTCGAAAGTGTTCCAATTTGTCCGCTATTCTCTGCTACGTACCATTAACTACTGCTGTGGACTGTCAACATCATAATTTTGGACTGTCTTGCTGTTAAATCCATCAGACGTTGTTGATTCTTATCAAGAGAGTCGATGACATGATAAACGTCACACGCTGCACTATGACGTCTCTGCACTATGACGCTGCACTATTTACTCCAAATACTTAAGTTAGAAACTTTCCTAACACACCTCGTTTGTTTCTGTTTTCATTTAATACGATTTGTAAATGATTTATGTAACTATCTTTCTTTTAGTTGCATTGTCAGTTCTTTGCAATGTACGTCGTATGAAATATTTTTTGCTGTTTCACAAACATTAGGGAATCGATTGATAATTGATTTGCTTGTCAACAAATCTTGTTCTAATTTCTTTTCAGGTTATTCCAAGCCTTTCCTGAAATTTCCTCTGATAATGTGTGCCATTTCTAGATGTTCAATATATAATTCATGTTTAGGATACTGTATTTCATAACCTCCTTGTGTTCATGAACACATTTAATATTACATAGTTATAATACTAGTTATCGTATAATGTAACTATGAACCGTGTGTTTATTATTGTACCGTGTGAAATTAATTAAACACTTTTCGCTGGTTTATACAACATATGCTATTGGCATTTATTTCCTTCTGATCTGAGTCGTTGGGTTGCTGTACTTTATACTCTGTTTTCATTGGTAACGGTGCTTGCTACGTGCTCTTTTAGTCGTCTGACTACTCTAACCTCCCCATCTGCTCCTTTATGAACTTCTATTATTCTTGCGGAAGGCCAGTTGCTTTCTATTATTCTTGCTGAAGGCCAGTTGCTGGGGTTAATATTGTCGTCTTTAATTAGTACTAATGTACTTCTACTTCCGCGTTTTCTTCTTCTTGTTTCACTATATATCGATTCTGGTGTCCGCCCAGGGATTCTCTTGACCATGCATGCCAAAAATGCATTTTATGCAAAACGTTTGCATTTTATCCATCTGTTGATCGTTCTTATTAATATTCATTTTGCATTAATTGTCCAAAACCTCTTTCTAATATAACTCAAAGTTGACTCATTATCTCCAGGTAATGTTTTCATGTGTGCATCCTTGACGATAAGATTCGTTAAATATAGGCTGTCGGGTAATATAATTGGATGTTTCTTGTCAAACTCCACACGAGCATTATCCCATCTTTCGCCTACTCTTATCAATCCATTTTCATCCAGAAATGGATGGAGATTTATATACTGGCTCCTCTTGGGTATTGGCTTTCCCTTTGTGAGTGAATCATACTCCTCCAGCATATTTTTTCTTTCAACCATCTTTAAAATAATTCTTTACGTTTCTTGCATTTCATCAACTCCTATTGCTCCGGTTTATAACGTTTCTTTCATCAATCTTTTAATAAATCTTCTGCATTGCGACATGATTCTTATCAGTTTCGTAACTTCTGACAATGCATTCCATATGAATTCTGTTTCTTCCACTGTTCTAATTTGGTGACAGTTTTTCTTCTCAAGATTTTCCTCAGGAATCTCTTCTTCCTGAACTAGGTTTTCTTCCTTGTGTAACCACTCAGGTCCATTCCACCATAATTTGTGATTCTTTCATTTTTCCGGGTTTATACCTCTCGATATAATGTCCGCAGGATTTTCCACTCTATTTGCGACATATGTTTTCCATTTTGCTGGATCTCCCTTGATCCAGCCCAATGTTATCATCGAATCTGAGCATGCATAATTCTTGACTTTGGGCACATCCAATTCTTATTTTACCTTTTCTAATAATTTCACCAACAACACGCCTGCATACAACACAACCTTGGCAACGTTGGTTTTTCTTTATTAGGAGCTACTTTTGACTTTGCTGGAAGTATGGATACTTTTATTTCTCATCGATCAAAACTTTACTATCAAAACAACTTTACTGCTCCGAATGCTGTTTCACTCGCATTGCAGAAACCATGGAGTTCCTCTATCGTTTGTAGCAAACTTCTTTAATACTGTTTCTAAACTTTTGCCAATTCCTGGATGTCCTCTGGTCATCCCAAGATTTCTCCAATATCCACAGCTCTTGTATCATTAGTTTTGCTGTAATTACCACAGGGGATATATATCTTTTAGTTTTTTTAGTATATATGTTTTTGTGATTTTCTCTGAATCACTTATTTTTACTTGAAAATAGAAAATAGAAATCTTCTCTCGGTCGCCATAGGACTCCTAAAGATTTATATCTTCTCCTATTTGCTTTGTCGAAGGATCTACTAATTCTACTGGAATACTGTTTATTAACTGTTGTTCATTACTACACCATTTCCGAAGGTTAAGTTCTCCTTTCTTTATCATTCCTATGTATTGTTTTTGTAGCTCTCTGGCTGATTTTATACTATCTGCTCCAGATAAGAGATCATCTACGTAAAAATCCTGCTTGGTTATTTCTGCCGCTTTGGGATAATTCATCTTTTCATCTTCTGTTAATTGCCACAACGTGCGCAGTGCTAAATATGGTTGCGCTGCTGTGCCTTAAATGACTGTTTTCAATCTGTACTCTTGTATTATTTCCCTTGAGTTATCGCTCCAAAATATTCTTTGGTACTCCTGGTCCTCAGGGTGTACATTAATTTGTCTGTACATTTTTTTCAATGTCGGCAGAGAATGCGATTCTATGCATTCTCCATCTTAATAATATTGGTGTTAACTCTAGCTGAAGCCTTGGTCCCACCAACATTTCATCATTCAACCTTCTGTTGTTGCTTGTTTTGCAAGACGCATCCGAACTTGAGTTGTCGACGACTCTGGTCTAATAACTGCTTAATGCGGAATATAATATCTTCCTTTGCTATTTTCAGTAAAGGAAGAAGTTCTTACTTTCTCCATCTGCCCTAGATTTTCATACTCATTCATAAAGTTTATGTTAGCACTCTCCAAATTTTATCCTTCTGATTTCTTCATTTTTCCTAATTCATCTGCTCCTAATAGAATATCAATCGGCCCAGATCTATGAAATTTATTTTTATGTGGTTCCGAAATTTGGTCATTTTTCCATACCTCTATGTTCACGTTTTAGACGAGTTTCTGAGGCATATCTTCTGTTATTTTCTTTAGTATAATCAGTTCCACTGGTAAACTAAATGTGCTTGAAAACCGTGGTCTCAGCAGTGTTTGTATTTTTTCATCAGCCTTAACCGATTTGGCATCAGCTACTCATTTTATATCAAAATGTGTTTTTTGTCTGGGAGTTCTTACCATCTGGACTGCTTCTTCTGTTATGAATAATGATTGAGATCCTTGATCTATAAAGGCCCTCATTTCGTGCAATGTTCCATTTATTCCTGATATGCATAGCAGAGCTGTTTCTAGCAAAGTTGTCTGAATATCTTTGTTCTCTATTTCATTCTTTCCACTTGAGCCATTACATGTCGGTCGTTGCTGAGGCTGTTTATTTTGGTTATATCTTGGTTGCATTTGTCTTGCCTGTCCTATACTTCGCTTCGTAATCTAAGATGGCTTATGTAGCAATGTGTTATGTCCTCTGTCACACGTTTGACATAACATCATTACTAGAACCTTTCTTCAACCGACAGATTCTTAAAGTTCTTACACTCATCTCTCTGATGACTTCCGTTACAAAAATTGTATTTCCAAGCTTTTCTTGTCCTTGATTGAAACCTCTTTTCCAGGAAGCCCATTATCTCTTGAAATATTGGTATTTCATGAGGATCTTGTAAACCTTGTTCGAACAATCTGTTTGCTGCTGTGTCCCATTTCCAACCTATGATTCTGCCCAAAAATGGTGCAGAATCATAGGTTGCCCAATTACGTTGCCCAATTACGTATTTCGCATCGAACCTTGCAATGTTTAATTTTGGTAGCTTTGCATTATTCATTTCTTTCTTCTTTTTGTTTTAGATTGTCGTCTTCTAACTTCTTAATTATCTCTTTAAATGTTTGTTGTATCCCTTCTCTGATCTCTTTTAAGGCTGATATCATCAACATGTTTTCTTCTAGCTCAGCTACTTTCTTTGCTTCCCTTTCTACTGTCCAATACTGTTTGTACAGTTCCTCAATTTGGACCTTTTTCATAGTGACAAACGCCATCCTATCTTCATCATCCGTAGACTCTTCTGTTTCTGCTGCTACCTAATAAAATTCTTTTAGAATGTTTTCCACATTCTTCTTCAACCCCTCACTATTTATCTTAGATTTATTTAAATTTTCTTCAATTTTATCGAGATACTCCCATCATATCATCGTAGCAAGCTTCTACTGTTTCCATAAAATCTCTCGTAGACTTTGTCAATAGCTTAAGTTCTTCATCGGCAGTTACCATTGATTCCCAAACTTCCTCTATCTCCTTCTTTCCACATATTGTTTCATCTTTCTTGACGTTGGATCCTTTTTCATATTAATTAGGAGCTTTTAAAAGTTCTCTGCCGCTCTCTGCTGTGCCTTACCTTTTTCATTCATTGCCTCTTTGGACATTTTTATTGAATTTATTTTAAATTATTTCTTAAAGAAAAATAAATTCTTAATTGCTTATATGCTTTTTATTTGCTTTGATTGTCTTTGTGCATAATTAGAGTCGTAAATTCTAATATCCTAGTAACGATTTAAAAAACTAAATCTTTTCGCTTGCAGCTATTTGTTTATTTATTTGAGAAATCAATTGTATTTTCTTACCAACGTTCCCGTTTTGATTCTACTGGTTTTCTTTACCAAGCGAACTTACTTCTTCAATTATTGAGTACATGTATTAATTTTTTCCTGGAACAGCTGTCTACCCAATCTTGATAATTTTTTTTAACCGAATCATTGAATTATCGCATCCTAATTCAACACTCGAAGTACCATGAACATTCTTCAAGGCAATCTTCGTTTTTTCTTTCTTTTTTTCGCGAACCGATCATACGTACTGATTCTACTTAAAAAGCACGAAGGACCGGCTCGAAGGACCATAACAGCTGTGGTACAACTTTGCGTATACTTCAGCTGTGGTCGCTGTGGGAGAATGCTTTAGTTTAGTTTTGGATTAACCGTAGTTACATAAATTATTAAAGAAAATTATTTAGTTGTGATTTAGTTTTTAAATTTATGAACCGTTGAATTAATTGCTTTCAATTTATTACGTAAGGCGAGCTTAATATACTCAATGCCTTCAAATATAAAATATTAATTCAAAATAATATTAAGAAAGAATAGAATTATCAATTCACTTTAAAAATAAATTAAATAAATATTTAAAATAATACAAAAGAATGAAAACGCGTTTTTTGTAATCAAATTGAAGGGAAAATTGTGAGATAAACAACGAACCGTAGTTACTAGATGTTAATAAACAATACAACTTCGTCTTTATTTCCCAAAACTTAACAATATGTCCAGCTTAAAACTAATATAACGTGCTAATTTGAAAAATAGAAAATCCACATGCCTTTTGTGGTATGTATAATAATATCAGCATAAAAGTTTAAACGATTTAAAAATAGGCACTCCTTTAACATCTGAAAAATATCATCATGTCCCAAATATATTTTGATAGTAATTTAAATGGACATAATCAACGTATTAGAACGTAAACAATTCCTAGTATATGTCAATGAATCTTTTACTTGGTTATACGCTAAATATCGAGTTATAATACATATGATAACGAAAATATGTTTATTTTTAATTCGTGACCTAGACGACTGCATTCATGTATGTTTATACGATTTGACATTGCACTTTTACTATACAAAACAATTAACTTATTTGAAATTTCTGTCTATGCATTCTTTTTAATAAATGAAACAAATTAAATGTTAATATTATACGAATTTAAGCAGTACTATTATTACTAGTTATCTAGTTATCAAGGATGTATTGACAACTGACTTTCATTTGAGATCTCTTATGGTTTGAGTAGGAATCAGTTCACAACCACAAAGTTTGTTTTCATACAGAATGGTTCCCTGACAATTTACAGTAGAGTTTCAGTTGTAACAGAGTTAGTTGGAGCCTCTCAGAAACAAAAATAATAATTGCGGGAGTACGTATTTTGTCACCGCAAGACACGTAAGTTAAACGCATCGTCTGCTCTCTGTTGTTTGTGCATGCTGCAATCGTCGCTGCTAGAAGAGTGGGGAATTTCATCGCACTGGCTATTATACAAAGCATCGTAGAGTATATGCATTATTCATATACATACGCTTTGCTGATAGATAGTAGTTGAAGCGCTATTCATGTACACTAGCAGCGTCCGTTATTACCAAGAGTAGAAAATCGTGTCACAATGCTGATTGCTGGTATGTGCTTGCTGCTCATTCACTGCTTGGGGTCCGTGCTGGCTGTCGTTGATGTCTGATGGTTGCTTACTTACCGCTAGTAAGCGGGAATTACGGTTTAAATCAGCGTGCATTTATTAAATTTATTTAGTTTTCTGATTTTCAATCTTAAGAAAAGCATCCAGCAACGAAAACAACAACAGCAGCAGCAGAAATAACAGCCACCAATAAGCGACATTCGTGGTACAGTTAATACGTTTGGCAAGCCATTACGTATACTATATAATGCTTTATTGCATACATGTAATTTAATAGCCTTGTTTCTCCTTCTACCTTACCGCCGACGTATTTCCCATACAACTTGAGTATATGACTCTAACCTACGACCGACGGGGTTAGTTCTAGTCACTCGACAATAGTAACATATACGATTGACAAGGTGTTACGTTCAGATGGTGGTATCTTTTCCACAATACCCAATACAGTGTATAATTCTAACCTATGACCAACGGGGTTAGTTTTAGTCATTCGACAACACTAACATCTACGACCGGAGGCGTGTTACGCTACTCATAGTGGTTCCGGGTACTCCTACCTTTTCCATAATCTGTACCATTTTCCTATGGTAAACCCCCGCTCCCCCATTGCATTATAAACCGGAAGTACATGCTTCCTGTATTGCTATTATTGTTATCGTTATTACCGCACGATTGCATTTCTAGGTGCACTGCTTATTTTACGTTTTGTATTTTATATAATTGCTATTGTTTCTTTGCTAACAGCCATTAATACGATTATTAAGTTTTAACATTTATATTTCTTTCTTTTTATATTCATTTGTATTGTCAATATCAATAGACTGGTATTATAAATTTATATGCTGTTTCATTTACTAAGCCTTCTCAGAAACGTTTCAGCTGCCCACAACCACACGAATTTCTGGACTACTTACGAACTTAGATGCTAGTGTCCTTAGCGAGTCCACTGAGGACCGATGAACATAGAGCAGTTCCAACGTTCGGTCTCACGTTAAACTGAGATGGCGCCCTAGATTCATGTTATCGAAGATATTTATATCGATAGTAATATAGAAATGGCGCCATTTGTGGCATCACTAGACTCGAGGTACATCGCGCGTGGGAGTCTCGCACAGTATAGAATCAAGGATAATATTCTAACAGTGTTGTTCCTACCTTTCATATTTTCTACTAGAGTAATAAACCCCATTAAGCCTAGTGTATCAAAAAAGATACCAACCAAAATTTCAGTTCAAAACAATTCTTTTATAAGAGTACAGATATCGCCATCAATTTCCGAGGTTCATATGCGCATTTTTAAAATGTATACTTTGTACATTTTGAATATTATGATACCCTACAAAAAAATAGTGTCACAAAAAGCTATCATAATTCGTGTCTAATTATCAAATTTTTACGAACACATCGATTAAAAATATTATCTTTTCTTGCTATAAATTTTCGAATAAAGGGATTAAGATACGCCATTTCATGCAAAGAAGAGATTAATAAAAACTGCGTAACCTTAGATGGTAAAGTAATTATCTAATTCATGAAATACGGATGGTCTGCCTTTGAAAAGACCAATTAATAAAAGATTAGCCGCTTCAGGAAACAACTGGTTCAAGCTAGTCGTATAGTAAAATCAATGATCATTACATCAAGCGAAGGTGTTTAATGAAATGGCTAGCTATTTCATAAAACGACTGATTTCATCATCTGGGCTGCGACATATACAAACATTAACTTTTTTAATCCAGTAAATAATAATTAAATTTAATTTACTTCACTGTAATAAGTGTGTTGATTTTAAAATATACAGGAATAACAAATAAAATGTTTGTGTAATGTATCGAGAAGTTACCTGTTATATGATCTTTAACCAAATGAATAAGGCATCCAAATGCATCGTTGAAATTATCTTCGAAAACTAATTCATTATTTAACAGACTAAATCCTTTAATTGAATCCGGATATGCGATCAAAGCATGAAATTCAGTGACTATTAGTGCAAAGGGTGCTTTCTTGGATGTCGACTTCTCATATAACGATTTAGGAAATGTTAATTTCTCCATTATATTATTTAAAGCTTTTATATCGTTTAATGTATCCAAATCAATCTAAAAATAAAATATAAACGCCAGCTGTAATTATGAAAAAAATATAAATTCAGGTATAAATCAATATTTTATTTATTTATTTACCAGATATTTCCAATACACAATAATTTAACACATACAGAAATCAGCAGTATGGGAATGTAAAAATAAAACAAACGTCACATCTCAAAAGTATTCACTTTTCTCCTATCACCCGCACAGAGAGGTCTCTGACACATAGAAGAACACTGAACACCAGTGATTTCATCAAATTGGTTTTAATGGCCATTCTGATGATGTGATTTCTACATATCCTTATCAGTGCAGACATGCCGCCCAACTCAATTAGATACAACGTCGGATTTCGCTTTCGCAACTTCCTCGATTATCAATATCAGGGCTGCAGTTGTTTACTCAGTTTTTGTTTTCGTCAGATTTATACGAATCTCATACTTCACCTTGGATGTTTCAAGTTTTTCAAATAGGTTTGTTCGCAATCAGTAAGGTATCATCAGTAGGGTTGTTCTCTACTTCAACTATAGCGTTGCTTGTGCCACGGAGGTTCCTTACTTGCGCTACTAAGTGACATGGAATGTCCATACTGACCAAGACAAGTCACAATAGATGCCACTAGACACTGTCAATGTCACTGCGTACTCTACGAAACAGAGGCATAGAGGAAATAGAGGTGATGGTGTATTACACTAACCAGCCTTCTCAATAACCTATCGTATATTTAAAATTTCTTCCCGTGGTGTAAAAAAGAAATTAAGTGCCTTTTTCGCCTGCCTTCGCTATTTTGTGTTATTAACGCAGTTTTGAACGATGTATTTGATCCATTTGTTGCTTTAATTGAGCATATTTACGCTTATCTTCTTAATACATTTGATTTATAAATTCCAACGAATCTTTCAATTCTTGCATATTATTTTTAAAGTCTTTCATATCATTTTTAAGTCTTGAATATATTGTTTAGAATTTAAATCATTCAATTAAGAGTATTGCTGCTACGTTTTATGATATGCCAATAAAGATTTCCGAGTCACCCTCTATCTTATACATATCCGCTGTGATCATGTCAATGTCCAAAGACTTGTTAAGAACCTTCCTTATGGCCAGTTCTAACTTTGTCTTGTTCCTCTTCATTATTAGTAAATGTAGCTTCTTGTTGGATATTGGAGGCATTATGTGTGTGTGCTAACGGATCAAATATTAATTTAAGTAGATAAGTAATATCAGCTATCACAGCAAATGTCTTAATAAAACGACTTGCACAAGATGTACGACATCATTTCACCTATTATTTATAAAGGATTTTCAGCATCTTTTCAGCACACAATCACATAGCTGTCTATCTACCGCATTTAGCGAATTGTATTCAATATTTTGCCAGCCTTAGGACAATATTAAAATAGTGTTCATTAAGTGAATGCAAACATTTTTTAATTACATTTTTAGAAACTAGTCAGTGTCGGACGTAGAGGATGATGTGAATCAAGCCTTATCCACAGCTAAACCTATAATTTATATCGTAATTAAAAATTAAATAGCAATACTTTAGTCCATTAGATGTTTGATCAGTTCGAACCCCTCAAAAAATTAAAAGATATACTCGCAACTGATGCAATGGTATCAGTTATAGATATTAATATAAAATATTTGCTTCTATAGCTCAAAATATTACATTATACAAAAAAATCTTGATTGATATATTATTTACCTGTGCGTATTTAATGTACATATCGGTCATCCATGCAATCGAATTGGGCACAACTAAATTTTCCGACCAAAACTTTATTTTTGATTGATGCTCATTGCTGTACGCCTCAATAACGGTATCCTTTTCAGGTATATTCAAGTATTTATTAAAAACTTGAATCAGTAGTGGGCGTTCTTCTGGATAAGTCGTACCACTAAACATATACAGACCTAACGGTGTGCACGCAAATATTACATAGCGATCAGTGCCGGGTACATTGAAAAATTCTAATCCAGTTATTGCAGTTTTTTTACCTTTTCCAATGTCAAATACCTGGACAATTTAAATATATTATAAATAAAACGAAACTTCCTTAAGCCAGAATATCTTATTAAGTTACGAAAAAAAATCAGTAAATTATTATGATATAGTTATATAGAAAAGGATCGCACCATTAAAAGTGTACTTTAAAAAAAAGCTTATCTAATGAATCTTATATAGTAAGAAGATGGCGCGTTATATTATTTATTACTTTAAAATCCTAATTGTGATGTTGTAACAAATCAAATCGTTCAGGGATTGAATTTATTGTTGTAACTAATATAGCACAGTAAAACATTATTTAAAAATACTGTTCAGGATTTGAAATTGCTTTCTGTCGCTTCATAATTAAAAAAATTAGTTTTAATTCTTTTGCGTACTTTTGGAAATATTGCATTAACTTCAAGTTCACTTGCTACCTTTTTTGCCGTGTTAATAATACTATTTTGACAAAAAATCATCACTACGAAAAGTATTTAATTGATGTGAGACTAAATTTTGATTTTCCACATTTGCAATTTCACATGTTGAATTTTGCATGAGTTTGTTGGCTACGTTTACTGTGCACAAAAATTCGTACCAAACATTAATTGAACAAAGAAATTCAAACGAACAAATTTTTGGAATTAAATTTTTTCATTGGACTCTAGATTCAATATCTCTTATTTCATCTTCAGCAATTTCAGAGAGACCCTGAGAAATTTCCTTTTTTTTATATTTAAAAGTAGCAGAGAGATTTTAAATTTAAGGATTGTAAATGTTTCTTTAATACTCCCTAACGTTTTGCAAACAATGAAAAATAATTACTTATATATTTCTTGAATTACTCCAAAAAAATTGCAGTCTGACTTGATATTTTGGAAGCATCATTGACAACTAAATTTAGGGTACGAGCAGAACACGGCACAAAGGCAGCTCTAGAATTAATTTCAAGATTTTTTTGTTGAATCCCATTATTATACCGCGCATGTTAGCAGCGTTATCATAAGAATGATCTCGTCAATCTTGAAAGCTAATGTTTAATGAATATAGAAATTAGGTAATAAAATTTAACAAGCCCTGTTCAGCCGTTTCATGAATAGGTTGAAAACCTAAACAATGTTCACGTATTTCGATAGAATTTGTATTTTTATTATAAACGACAAATCGAATTATTACAGATAATTGATGTACATGACTGACATCTGGTGTACTGTTAACTATTAATGCAAAATATTTGACTTCTCGAAACATATCTAAAAAATGTTTAATTATAGCTTTAGAAACTATATGAATGATTTAGTTTTGTATTTTATCACCTAAATAATGTGCAATGGTTTATTTTTTAACTTCGTATGCGGCGCAAGTGCTCTGCCATTATTGTAATGAATTTAGGCACTGTAGTTTTAATAAATCTCCGTTATTCATGACAAAAAGTTTTTGAGAATCCCCTTTTATTGAAATACATTATTTTGCAAAATATATTGACATATAAATTATTCTTTCACCAATAGATTGGCGATATGTTTTTTTCTGTTTCATACATTCACTGTTTATCGGGAGTAATTTTTTTCATAATAGATGTTTGAAGCTGGCAAAATTTTGTACAATTATTTATATGTAACGAACTACTCTCGTGAATTTTCAGTACAAGACTAAAATGTTGCCAATCTTTACAACCAGTTTCATTTGTGAGATATGAATATTGGCCACCAGAAATTTTCCAATAGTAACACAATACAGAGTGTTGTGTACTGGTGCCCTGACTTTGTAGGATATGTACTCAGTTTATTGGACAACATATATATATATAATATTTCTGCAGTTTCGATAATGGCCTACGCCCGAAACTCGAGTCACAAAGTAAGTTATATATAATAGTGCTTACGACGTTTTACATATATAAAATATTTATAATGGAGCACGTAACAAAGATAATACATAATA